>CABHPP010126645.1:0-49531 GCA_902168425.1 Peromyscus attwateri | reverse complement strand
CACACACACACACTGGGTGGGATGATCCATATTGTTTGTTGGATTGCCTAGTCTTGGCAGTCTCAAAAGTAGTATGCTAGTCGTATATATTATAAATGTGTGGCTACCTATGATTCAAGTGTTCTTTTTCATCAGTATACAAATAAGCAAGCAAAAGCACAATAAAACCTTTTGTTGTAGTTCCTGGCAAGTGTTGTCTTTTTCTTTGACTCGTGCTTACTAAACATGCTATACCACCAAACTACACACCCAGACTCTCCAAAATACTTATGGAAAGTTGTTAGCAGCAGTCAGTATTTTCAGTGTTTTAATATGCCTTTTAAAAGTCTGTTTTCCTAGGTGTAAAGTAAGTAGATGAAGGACATTTACATTTTATCATTGTAGAAACTGAGTTGCAAAGTTTAGACTATTAAAATCAGTAGCTTAAATTATTAACTGTGCTATCTAATTATGCTTTTCTTGCCTGAAGTAAACAGAGATCCTTAGATCTCTGGTCATTTTTAAACCATTAATTCTAAAGGCTTCTATTAATGAGTATATTTTCCTTTGTAGACTATTTTTTTTTAAGATTTCTTTATTTTTATGTGCATTGGTGTTTTGCCTACATGTATGTCTGTGTGAGGGTGTCAGATCCCCTGGAACTGGAATTACAGTTGTGAGCAGCCATGTGGATGTTGGGAATTGAACCCCAGGTCTTCTGGGGAAGGTCTCTTAATTGCTGAGCCATTTCTCTAGCCCCCTTTGTAGACTATTAACATCAAGAATTCAGATAAATTTTTTACAAATAAGCTGTGATTATGAGAGGTATTTATATTTAAATTATCTGATAAAATATTACTTCCTGAAAGAATTCAATACAAATTCTTTCTGTTTTCTTTCCCAGTATCATATTAACAAGAGATTTAATTTTTAAGGTTTGAAATCTTGATTATTTGTTCTAAAATAATGACACCTCTGTTTTACACTATTAGTGTGTAAGACAGAGGTGAGATCTTCCTGGAAATCCAGGAAGAACCAGTGAACCAGTGTTAACAAAACTTCTATCACCAACTTTGTAATTGTAAATTGCTTATTTTGCTGTGTCAAAGATAATTATATGTATTTGGCTTTTATATTGTTGTGGATAGGTGGAAGTGAAAGCTGTACCAGTTTCTCAGAAAAAAACATCTTTACAACAAGAGCAAGTAAAGAAATCTCAAAGGATTCCTGGTAGTCCTTCAGTAGCAGCAGCGTCTTCTAACACTGACATGACTTTTGGTGGGTTGGCGTCGCCAAAGCTGGATGTTTCATATGAACCAATGATAGTAAAGGAGGCACGGTACATTGCCATAACAATGATGAAGGTAATTTATTTTTATTTATCAGAAATACTTATCTTTCACCATTGATTTATTTAACATTTCAGTTTTTCAAATATTGCCACAGTATTACAAAATGCATGATAAGCAATTTAAGGAAAGAAGGGTTTATTGTCTTACAGCTTGAGAGGCTACATTCCACTATGGTGGGGCGGCATGGTGCAGGCACAGGAGGCAGACTGGATAAATTTGATCCTCATTCAAAAGCAAACAGAGAGATAAATACTACTGCTTATCTCACTTTCTCCTTTTTATTAAGTTCAACACTTAGAATTTCTTTTCCTGGCCTAGTTAACCCAATCTAGAAAATTCTTCACAGACACAGCCACACATTTGTCTCTTTAGTGACTCTAAGCCCTGTCCATATTAACAATCATATCATAAGATTTTTAATTTGTTTTTGTTTTTTGTTTGGATCTCTAGTAAATCTGGAATTAATTTTTCAAGTGGTCTTGCCGTTTTCATTTCTTTCTTGTGTGGATAGACAGTGTTCTCAGTTCATTTACTGGATATTGTAGCATTGTAGTAAATGGAAATATCTATAACAAGGCTGCTAACGTTCCTTGTCTCTTTCTTCAAGGTATATGAAAACTATTCATTTGAAGAACTGCGTTTTGCATCACCAACTCCTAAAAGGTAAGAACTGTTTTCTCAAAGTGCTGCCAAAATTAAACTGAATCATCCAAACAGAAATCATCAAAAATCCCATCCTTATTTTCTGTTATTTTAAAATATTCTTACTAATTCTTTAAGTCCATATATACCACTGCCCTGTTTGTGTTTTGTTCTCAAAAGAGGTTCCTGGAAGTCATCCATCACCTCTAGCTCTTATCATTCCACCCCCTGTTCATGAAGATCTCTGATCCTAGTGAGAGGTGTGGGGAAAAAAAAAAAAAAAAAAAAAACCAGCCCATTTGAGTCTGGGCACCACATAGTCTCTTGTTCTCTGCATGCCTACCAGCTGTGAGTCTCTGTGTTAATTGCCATCTAGTGTAGCTAGAGAGTTTCTCTCCAGCTCCCGCCAAGCCCTGGCAGTCCAGCAGCCCACTTATAAAATAAACACACAGACGCTTATATTATTTAAACTGTTTGGCCTAATGGCTTGGGCTTCTTGCTATCTAGTTCCTATATCTCAAATTAACCCTTATCTATTAGTCTATAAGTTGCCACGTGGCTCGCTTGTCATGGCGGCAGCTGGCAGCATCTCCCTGACTCTGCCTTCCTGTTCCCCCAATTCTCCTCTCTGCTAGTCCCGCCTATACTTCCTGCTTGGCTGCTGGCCAATCAGCGTTTTATTTATCAATCAATCATAGCAACATATATTTACAGCATACAGGACATCCCACAGCAATCTAGTGTAAGAAGATTCTTGGATGAGGGTTGAGATCTATGTGTATATCAATATTTAATCAGTAGTCATTTCAATACCATGTCCATTTAGCAGAATAATAGTAGTAGGTTCTCCCCTATGGCTTATGACCTCTCTAGACACAGGTTCTTGGCCCCATTATGGTGCCAGGTCTGGTTTTCATTTCGTGGAGCAGGACTTAAATCCAATCAGAAAGGGTTATTCCATGATGTTTGTATCCCTGTTGCACCAGTGGGCCTATCTTGCCATGCCGGTCATTATTGTAGCTCTCATTGTTCTCAGCTGAGTGAGACAATGATTATACCTTTCAGTACTGTGAAAATGGTCAGTAGGTATGGAACTTCCAGGTCAGTTACTCTTTCGATTTCTCTGTGTTTTATAACTCAAATATGTAATGCCTTCAAAATCGGGTCTTACCATTAAGTACTGGAGGGTTATCAAGAGCAATGGCAATAATCTGTAATGTTTATTGGTCTATGAGACCCCCATTGACCAGTAGCTCAAAAAAAGATAGTGGTTAGGAAACTAGTTAGGGGTCATGGAGGTGAGGTGGGGGGAGGTGGCAGAGGAAGATCACTCAAGAGAAGGGACATAGAACACTAATATAAAGTTGAAAGGAAATAATGGAACAGGAAGGAATAAATGGACTAGAAAATGGGAGGGCAGAGTAGAAGTTGTAATATGGGGAGGGATAACACACACTAAAGATCTTTAGAAAAAGCCATGTGAAAACGTACTATTGTAGAAGCTTCCTATATATGTATATGTATGTGTGTACATACATATAGATGTACTTCATCCAAGAAGCTTTTTATGTAGATGGCAATTAACACAGAGACTCACAGCTGGTAAACACGCAGAGAACAAGAGACTGTGTGGTGATCAGCCTCAAATGGGCTGTTTTTATTACACTCCTCACCACAAGGTTCAAGCATCTTCAGGGAAGAAGGGGTGGGATGATGATAAGGGCTAGAAGTGGTGGATGACTTCCAGGAACCACTCTTCAGGACAAACCACAAACAGGGCAGTGGCACATATGAACTCAAAGAATTAGTAAAATGTATACACACACACAAACACACGCACATGAGTTGAAATGGAGTCATCTTGTAGCAGGGAGGACAGTACACCAACTAGCCAACACATGTTAACAAATAAAGTTCTAGTACCGGAAATGGATTACTAACCTTCTTTTCTAAAATGATTTCTTACTACAGCATTTTGAAATTTCTAATTGAGCATTTCTTTATACACTGTAAACTTTCTGGTGTTATTTGTTTTTAGTCGACTATAATACTACTAACAAACAACATAAAACAAAGATATTAGATAGAGTATCAAGTTCCCAAACTATGTACATTGGGTAGTCTAGATGGATTGGTGTGATTTTCTGCCTGGTTCATTTTTTCTTCTATTAAAGGTTACTATTGTTTTGTTTTGTTAGAAGGATCTAATTGTGTAGCCCAGCTCGACCTTAACCTTTGTTGTCCTGTCTCTGCCTCTGAGTGCTGAGGACTGCAGTGGGTGGCAGCACAGCCTCCGCTCTGCTGTCTACTGGTCCATGTCTGCTCCTCCCAGGGAGTTGGCGAGCGGTTTCTAAGTGTTGTCCTTGGGTTAGTTTTGATGTCTCCTTTTTGTCAACCTCTGTTTAATTCTGTTAACTTGATATTTAAGCACATTTTTTTAAGTTATATGGTAGTTTGTAGGGGAAGTTTGGGTTTTGTTGTTGTTACTGGTTTTTGTCTTTGTTTTCTGTTTTGTTCTATTTTGTTTTGGTTTTGAAACAGGGTTTTGTCCTATAGCTTGAGATGGCCCAGAATTTGTGATGTTTCTGTTACAGCCTCCCACGGACATAGAGGATAGACTTGTGTCAGCATTTCTGGCAGGAAAAGTACTTTTAAAAATAGGTACTTGAACCGGGCATGGTAGTTCATGTCTTTAATCTCAGCATTCAGCAAGCAGAGGTAGGTGGATCTCTGAGTTCAAGGCCAGCCCAGTCTACAGAGCAAGTTTCAGGACAGTCAGGGCTGCTATACAGAGAAACCTTGTCTCAAAAAAACAAAAACAAAAAAGAAAAAAGAAAGAAGAAGGGTGGAGGAGAGAGAGGAAGGAAGGAAAGGAAGGAAGGAAGGAAGGAAGGAAGGAAGGAAGGAAGGAAGGAAGGAAGGAAGGAAGGAAGGAAGAATAGATACTTGAGCAGCACATGGTGCTTAGAATGATCACCTCTACAGACCTTGGAAGAGGCTCTGAAGCAAATTTGAAAAGCATAATTACCCATAGCTTGCACTGTATTGCATTTCATATGATTTTGTTCGAAACTGATTAGTTTGATTGGAAATTAAAAATTGACTTAGGTTAGTTTGACTTTCTTTTGGTTTGTTCTCAAGGTAGAGTTACAGTATATAATCTACAATGTTTTCTATCAAATTCACAAGGTACAGAAAATGTGACCTTGAGAATAGGAATGTAGTATTTTGTTTCTGGCTTGATTATAGTTCTAAGCTTGTGCTGGAGTAGAAACAACTGACCTTTATAAATAAATGTGAATATTATAACTTTGAATAAGGGCAAAATTAAGCTGAGTGTAATGGTACACAGCTATAATCCAGCATTTAAGAAACTGAGGCATTGGGAGGTCCTAGCCAGACTGTGCTCTATAGCACATTCCTGTCAGCGTTGGCTACATAGCAAGTCTCTGGGTAGACTTAGCTATATAGTAAGACCCTGTCTCAAGAAAGAGGGAAAAGGAAAAATAGACAAATGAAGAAAAGAGAGAAGATAGATGGAGAGAATGCTAGGAACAGAATTCTACTAAGAGGAAGCTGTGGAAGAGAAGTAGACCTAAAAGGAGTGAGAGTAGCAGTCTTAGGGAAGTGTCCATATGCAGGGGAGAAGACATAGAAGACTATTAGAAAGAGGAGTAATACTGGAGAGGAATAAAGGTCAAGACTGAAATTTCTAAAGTTTTTTATGATAATAAATGGGGCCTAGTAAAGCAGGAGAACAAATGATGTATGAGAGAAAGTGAGGTAACTGAGGGGACCAACTTCACAATTCAAATGGGAAAAGTGGCTTTGGATAAGAGCCACATTGTTCTGTCCATTGTAACAGGAGAGAACATGAGGCAAAACAGGTTCAACAATCGGATTGCTTCATGAAAACTATAGCCAATTGCTTCTATTTTCTCAGAAGGGAAAAGTGAAATCATAATCAACTGAGAGAAGGAAAGAGAAGAGGTGGCCCTTTGAGGTGAAAAAGGAGTGAAATTCAATTATTTATACGTTAGGGAACATGCTGTGACAGCGATAACATTGTCAGGCAGCATGATAATACAGACAGATATTTGCTGAAAAAGCAAATGATCTTAACTGAATAATCAAAAGTAAATTTTTTAATACCCACTTGTTTTATTTGTTTGTTTCTTTGGTATGTTTTTTCAGGCCCAGTGAAAATATGCTGATTCGTGTCAATAATGATGGGACTTACTGTGCAAACTGGACTCCAGGGGCTATCGGGCTGTACACTATTCATGTTACCATTGATGGCATTGAAATAGGTAAATATAATTTTAAATAATAAGTTGCTGCAAAAAACTAGAATCAAAATCATTCTTGTGTTGTTGGCCCTTTGTGTCATACACATAAAAAGGTTTCATAACTTCTTTGTGTCTTCATTTCCTGTTTCTTAATAAATTTTAATTAGTATATTGCAAAGATCCTATCATTTGAGGAATTGATGGTGTCTGATCACTCAGTATAACTGTCATGAGTCTTTCCCCCATTTTCTAGTGTGTCAGTGAGGTATAATGTCCTCCTTATCCCTGCACCGTCCTGTGCATGCCACAGTTTAGATACAGTGCCTACACAGAGTAACTGCTTAGTAGATAGTGTGATTTAGATTTTATTTTCCACTAAATTTGAAAAAAAAAAATATACTGATTTTCTTTTATGTGTTAATGCTTCATTGTGTAACCTCAGTGTAACAGTATCATAGTTGAATGAAAAATGTCATGTATTGATGTCATTAAAGGGTAACTATAATAATAAAATAACATCGTAATACCCTTTGGGAAGCTGTATTGTAAGCTGTTTATTTTTGTATTGGAGATAAATAGGTTCTTTACGTTTTGGCTTATAGAATTTGTAACTGTATACAATCAGATGTATAATTATAACAAGCTTTTGCCACAGTCTCTTTTATGTAACCACATTGATAAAAAAAAACCTTTTACAAAAGATAATTTTCCCAATAATTAAAAATTTGTGTTACTGAGATTAAGCGGGCCAACGAAGTTATTTTAAGTAGACTAGAAGTACAGACATACAGATTTCACCAGGAGTTTAAGGCACTAGTGATAGACATTTCTACTTTGATGTTTATTTCTGTATCATTCACAATAACAAGGAAATGGAATCAGCCTGGATGTCCATGGACAGAAGAATGGAAAGTGAAAATGTGCCCATATGCACAGTATGATTTTACCCCGCCAGAAAGAATGGAATTACTAATTTGGCAGAAAAATGATGGATCTGGAAAGAATTACATTGAGGTCATCTGGATTTTAAAAGAAAAAACAATTGTGTGTTCTCCCTCATACAGATTCCAAGTTTAATGTTAGAATGAATGAGAGTAGGGAGGGGTAGGCTGGACTAGATAAGAGAGCAAGAAAGGGAACAGTTGGCATTGAGAAAGGGAGGAGGTAGAGAGAGGCAACTGAGGTAGAGGTTCTTCACATGAGCTGTGTAGACTATGTAATCAGATACATAATCCAACAGCAGAGAGACTTTAGTTCTTAGCCTTTGCCCAGTCTCCTTTATTAACAAGGGGAGAGCAAACTGGCAAGGGGAAAAGAGAAACAGAATTTTTTTTTAAATGTTATGACTGTTAACTTGGTGTTTTTGTGGAACCCCAATCAGTGGGAGCAGGTATGTCTCTAACCATTTTTTGCCCGCTCTTGGGACTCTTTTCCTCCTATTGGGTTGCCCTGTCCAACCTCTGTATGAGGTCTTTTTGTAGTCGGAGTTTTCCTGTGTCCACCCAGCTTCTGCAGCTGCTCAGATCCAAGTAAACTCATAGAGGCTTACATTACTTACAAGCTGTATGGCCATGGCAGGCTTCTTGTTTTCTAGTTCTTATATCTTAAATTAACCCATTTCTATAAATCTGTAGCTTGCCACGTGGCTCATGGCGTACCGGTATCCTTCCATCTTGCTTCTCATGGTGGTGGCGACTGGCAGTGTCTCCTGACTCAGCCTTCCACTTCCCAGAATTCTCCTCTCTGCTTATCCCGCCTATACTATATTTCCTGCCTGGCTACTGGCCAATCAGCGTTTTATTTATCAATCAATCAGAGCAACACATTCACAGCATACAGAAAGACATCCCCAGCAGCTTTTGCCTTGTCTTATTGTATATTGTTTTTTCCTATTTAGCTATTGTCTCTTGGAGGCCTGTTCTTTTCTGAAGAAGAATGGAGCAGGAGTAGATCTGGGGGAGAGGGGAGATGGGAAGCCACTAGAAGGAGAGGAGGGAGGGGAAATTGGTTGGGATGTATTGTGTGAGACAAGAATCCATCTTCAATTAAAAAAGAAAATTAGCATAATAAAACTTAATTCTTTGCTAAAATATATTAAAAGTTCTGGCTGTTAGGAGTGACTTTCATAGATAAAGTCTTCAATCTCATGTAATAGTGGAGTGAAGATAATGGCTATATGCTTTATACTGAAACTGAGGTAGAGGTGCACATTTACTACTCAGCTCTTCCTGTTTTCATCCTAACTCAGCCTTTTCCTAAGATGTCTTTAATCTGGAACCTTTCTTGACCACAGACAAGGGCAGATAATAATAATAGCTAACATTATTGAACATTTAACACATGTACATTGTTGTGCAGATATTTTTATTGTTTAATTCTCATACTGTGGTGTAGAGAGTGTTGTCATTCCTGTCTCATACATGAAAAGAATTGAGGCCCATAAGTCACACAGTGCCTACATAAGAACACCAAGTGGTATAGCATGAGAATCTCATCTCTTAATTACTATATTATATTGCACTACCATCTGGCCATCATGCTGTCTGTTAGTTACAGAGCTTACCACTGTGGGTGATGAATAGTGTTCCAAACTATTGCTGTTGGAAAGCACTTGTCACACAAGGGGTTCTTCTTCTTATTTTGAACTTGTTCAGGATCATTTCATGTGTTCCAGTTAAATAATGGGAAACTCCCCTTCACTTTAAATGCTGAGGGAAACACCTGCTCTTTTGCAACCTCAAAACCTTAATTTTTAATGGTTCTCATTTTCCCCATTAAGTATCAGCCACTTTTAGGAAAGAAAAGCAGAATTCATATATTTTATTTTAATTATTTAAAATAGTCTATGATCTGGGGCTAGAGAGATGGCTTAGCAGTTAAGGGCAGTGAATGTTCTTCCAGAGAACTCAGTTGCATTTCCCAGCACCCACTTGTTGGCCCACAGCCACCTGTAACTCCAGTCCCAGGGAATGTGATGCCGTCTTGTGGCCTCTGCAGCCCCAGGCATGTATGTGGTGAACAGACATACAAGGTGGCAAAGCACCCATTCACGTTAGAAAATGAAATAGAGTGTGATATGGTTAGATTTCACAATCCCCCACCTTTGTAGTCAAATATTATAATTAGACTACTTTTCTTACAGATGCTGGCCTCGAAGTAAAAGTAAAAGATCCACCAAAAGGGATGATCCCACCAGGAACTCAGCTGGCCAAGCCGAAGGCCGACCCTCAACCAAATAAGGTTAGGGGAGGGTAAAATCAAAAACGGAAGTGTCAGAGGTTTTAAAATTTCTCACTGATGCCTCAGAGTAGCCCTAAGTAGCTAATATTTTACTTGATTTATTTTAATATTTGAATTTTCAGTATTCCTAAATCATAAGAATTTTAATCATCTCAAAATCATTTCAAATTGTACAATTTTACTTTTTGGCTTCTTTATGTATTCTTTAATAGTTTATGAGTATTGTGTACTTTCTGATATTAAAAGTGTGCTATCAACAGAAAGTCTACTGAAATTATATGTGAGTTTTCAAGGTTAAAATGTTCTGTACTATTAAAAGAAACCTTAATTTCCTTATATCCAAAAAGCTAACTGAAGGAATTTGGGTAAATTATTAAAAAGAAAACAATGGTAATGAAATTTATATTATACCCTTCTAAAAAGTTGCCTTTTATATTTTTGTTACATGTCACCAATACTTAAAATTGGTAGTCATAAATACATTAATAACTTTGGTATCCAATATTCTTCAGTACTTAGAAATATACTTTTATTGCTGTTATAAATAACTGACAAAATTATTTGTAGAAGGAAACCAACTACAGATGATTGTCAGGAAACTTTGGGACTGTAGTTCTTTTAGGCTCGTTGATTTTATCATTTGCGACTTATTAAATAGTCTATGTTTTCTCTATCACTGCCATATCTTTTCATTTCTCAGATTCGAAAATTCGTGGCCAAGGACAGTGCCGGTCTCCGTATCCGGAGCCACCCTTCCCTTCAGAGTGAGCAGATTGGCATAGTGAAAGTCAATGGAACTATCACTTTTATTGATGAGGTAATTCATAAATAAGTATCAGTAATCCATTTTGGATACTTTTGTAATATTTGCACAATAACAAGGAAACTATGTTTTAATGTTACTGGGTTCTAAACAGTTTGGGAACCTTTTTATCTCATTTTTTATCAGGTTTTTGAAATTTTTCTTTTTTTTTTGAATTTATTTTATTTTATTTTACAATATAATTCAACTTTACATATCAGCCATAGATTCCCCCGTTCTCCCTCCTCCCGCCCCGTCCCCCCGCCCCCCGGCCCACCTCCCATTTCCATCTCCTCCAGGGCAAAGACTCCCCCGAGGATTGAGATCGACCTGGTGGACTCAGCCCAGGCAGGTCTAGTCCCCTCCTCCCAGGCTGAGCCAAGGGTCTCTGCTAAGCCCCAGGTTTCAAACAGTCAATTCATGTACTGAGCACAGGACCCGGTCCAACTGCCTGTATGCCTCCTAAACAGATCAAGCCAATCAACTGTCTCACCCATTCAGAGGGCGAAATTTTTCTTTTATAAAGTATTTTGATCATATTCCCAAACTCCTCCCAAATAAATCTCCCCTTCCCAACCTACCCAACTTTGTGTCTTCTGTGGTGGTATTTTATTTGTATGTTAATAAATAAAGTTTGCCTGGAGATCAGAGGACATAGATAGCTAGCCATAAACAAAAAGTCAAGCAGTGGTAGCACACGCCCTTAATCTGATCACATGGCAGACAGAGTCTCTGTGTTCAAGGACATAGCCAAGTGTGGTGACACACACCTTTAATCCCAATACCAACCATAGAGACCTGGAGGTCTGTATAGACAGGCAGTGACGAGGAAGTGAGTAGCTGGGCTAAGAGCCAAGGAGAAGGCAGAACAGAAAAGCAAAAAAGGTGTAGATTAGACAGGAAGAAGCTGATTTGGTTCTCTGGTTAGCTGGTGAGCTAAGGTTAGTTGGTGGCTATTCCTATTTCTCTGATCTCTAAGGCTCTCACCCCTGTATTTGGCTCTGTGTTTCTTATTTAATAAGACAATTTAGAAATTCGTCTACAGTCTTCTATTTGGTTTTTATTTTTATTTTATCATTTTATGTGTATGGGTGTTTTGCCTGGATGTTTGTCTGTGTATCACATGTGTGCCTGGTACCGGTAGAGGCCTGGAACCAGTAGTGGCAACAGATCCACTGGAACCGAAGTTACAGATGGTTGTGCAACACCAAGTGGGTGCTGGGGACCAAACCAGGGTCCTCTGTAAGAACAGCCAGTGCTCTTAACCAATAAGCCAACTCTCCAGCCCTTCTGTTTCTTTCTTTGTTTGTTTTGTTTTGTTTTGTTAACCCATCAAGTCCACGTTGTGCAGGCCATCTACTCTTGGATGGTGGTCTTCATTGGAGAGTTCAGCCTACCAGGGGCTGCACTCTTATAGACAACTGAGTCTCTCCCAGAAACTGTCAGTTGCCAATAGTTCCTTAGATGAGGCATGGGACCCTTCTTCATGCCAGGATTTTGTCTGGCTTGCGCTTGTACAGGTCTTGTGGATACTTTCTCAACTACTACAAGTTCGTGTGTGCAGCCGCACTTCTGTGGCCAGAAAACAGTTTCCCTATCATCATCACTTCTGCCTCTTACCATCTTTCCTCTCCATTTTCTTAAATGATTTCTGAGACTTGGGATGTGTGGGTGTGATAAGAGATGTCCCATTTAAGGCTGAGCAGTCTCTTATTCTCTGCACCTTGAACAGTGTGGATTGCTGTTAATCACCATCTACTGAAAAAAAAAAGGTTACTGAGAGTTGATAGATGTGCTCTTCTCTGTAGGTCAGTTAGGTGTCAGTTTAATGCTTTGTCCATCTAGTAAGGAAATAGTAGTATGCTCTCTCCTAAGGTCTGTGACCTGTCTAGTCACAGGTTCCTGGCTTAGACGATGGTGCTATAGGTAGGTAAGATTGATGATTCCTTCTCTCATCTGGTAGTGTGTATAGCACCTTCCAACACTACGAGAATAAGCCAATAGGGATGAAGCTTGCAGGTGAGTACCAGCTTGATGTCTGTGTTCTATGAGTCACAGGTGTGATGACTTCAGCAATAGAGTCTTACCGTGAAGTTCTGGAGGGTCATTAAGAGCATTGGCAGTAGCCTAGTAATGTTTGGGGGTCTTTGAGACCTCACTTGCCAATAACTCTAGAAGAAATAACCCATTCCTGACACTAGGTTTCATAGGATTGCTATTAATAGTGTCTTATCTGAAGTTCCACTCATTATATCTGACAATAGTAGCCTATAATAAAATATAAACAGAATTATATATACAGATATATCAGGGAGAGTTTTAGTAGAAATAGAAAGATGTAGCAGGTGGCTGGAAAGGCTTCCCTGCATAATTGGTAGTTGAATGCCAATTACCACCCATTTTGAAAGGCATCTGTTTCAAACAGTTTGGGAAATCTTTTGAAATTTTATAGGATATGTTCATTGAGGTTTATGCTTTTAATTTATTTTTTCCTTTTCAGTAAAAACTGGGAAAATTACACTTTGAACATAAAAACACTGAGTTGAACACAGTTATCAGAACCTGTAGAAGTACTACTTTCTAAAGATAGACATATTTTAACTGAATTATAGAATGGTTTTAAAACGTATTTCTTGGATTGCTTTAACTTTGGAAAGTTCATGGAATATTTTCCTGCAATGCAACCAAGTAGCCTGCATAAAAGACATGTCTTTTTGGCAAGTGACTAGTTTTGCTGTTCAATTATTTATCCTGAGTGTGCTTTACTTGTGCTTTTAACTCTTGAGAGAAGTTGCTTTAACAACCTCACTGTGAAAATGATCTTACTGTTTTAGTATTCCTTGCTAGACGTTCTCACACATTTATCTCCTTGTAAAACTAGATGCAGACTCTCCACTTTTGCCCTCCTTTGCCTGCTTTGCTCATCCTTAGTCCTCACTAGCTCATTATTTGTCTGGCTTCTTCTTCCCTAGATTCACAATGACGATGGTGTGTGGTTGAGACTGAATGATGAGACAATAAAGAAGTATGTTCCTAACATGAATGGTTATACTGAAGCCTGGTGCCTCTCTTTTAATCAACATCTTGGCAAGAGCCTCCTGGTCCCTGTTGACGTAAGTGAAAGATGGTTTTTAGAAGCATCATAGTTGCACTCTGTCTTCATTATAGATCTTTCTTTAATTAAGGCTTTTCAGTTCTGAGGTAATTCATACCTGTATCACTTTTGCTTCAAAAGTGCTTGAATACTTAAGGGCTTCAGTGTAATGAAAGTGAATTTGGCAGGAGTAAGGCTCTTAATGCTTATTTTGATCTGTCACCAACAGTAAGTAACAAATTAAAACTAAACTTATTGAATTCCTTTCAAAGAGGTAGGAAATTAAAATGGTTACACTTTTTTTTCTTCTTTACACTGCTATTTAGAATGAACCCAATGTTTAAGAAAATAGAATTACTATGCATTCAGAAATAGGTATAATTGTTGGTTTGTTATGTTGACAGTTTGCAGTTATTTCTGTGTTGTGTCTGTCTCTTGATTTACAATACTGTTGTATTAATGTAAGATGTGATTTTTAGACTTGTATTACATATGATATCTAGTGATACTAAATCTTAAATTGAGAGACTCATTACAGTTCCTTGATATTGCAGTATTTGGTTAAGTCATTGTTTGCTAGAGTGCTGTATCATAAAATAGGTAGTAACCACACTACTTTATTAGTTTAACTACAAAATATTAATTTTCTTCTTCACTACGTGTTCCTTATGACATCACTAATAAATAGCACTGGGATATACTTGGGAATTGATAATTAATTGACAGTGTGGTTGAAAGCAGATAGGTACTGTGTAAATTAAGTTTCCCTCTTTTTTTTTCAAATTGTATGTAATCTGTAAGAGTGGAAATGGCCTACTTCTCTCTCCCACTACAACTATTTATGGAATTTAGTTTCTTTATCTTCAACCATTTGCTTATGGGGTGTGTGTGTGTGTGTGTGTGTGTGTGTGTGTTTTGTATGTGCACTTGTGTGTGTTCATGTGCATTTGCACGCATGGGTCTTATTTCAGTTTTAAGCTGCTTAGTGGTAAGGACTAAATAAAGATTCTTACTCATGTTTATTGCTTCTGTAGTGTTACTCATAGTAGTCTTTTCAGTATTGCTTGATATCTAATTTGAGTGCTTTGGTCTGGTGTAATCATTCTGCTAAAATACTTCCTGACACATATGTGTGCTTCTTTCCTTATTTGTTTCATGTGATTCTTACTGTGACACTGTCTTGTTAAATGTACTGTTCTCATTTTTCCAAGATTTTAAGTATTGATGGATCAAGGTGCTAGAGCCCCACTTGGTGTGGTTCCAAGGTGTATGTTTTTATGTTTAGTGTGCCTTGGTATAATGAAGAGATAAGTATATTTATAAAATGATAAATAGTTGCATAATCAATTATGCTGTTTTGTGATAAGCTGTGGAATGGCTTAACTTAGGAGGTAACATCTAAGGCAGATGTGAAGAAAAAGTTGCCAATGTAAAAGAAGGAAATTAATGTAGTGTAATTCAAAGTAATAGAACCTATTACAAGAATCATTATTACTTGGAATAAACTGCCAATTTAAGTGTAAATATGTAACACTAGTGATTAAATGAAGATGATTATTATAACATGCTCTGACAATAAATAAGTCAATGAAAGATTTTAAAATGAAGTTCTATGAGGGGATGGCTCAGCTGGTAAAGTTTCTTGTCTTATGGGAGGTCCTGAGTTCAATCTCCAGAACTCACATAAAAGTTCAGGGCAAGCTGGTAAATGTTTGTAAAACTAACTCTGGGGAGGCAGAAACAGGAGTATCCCTAGGACTCATTGGCCTGATTGGTGAACCCAAGGCCAGTGAGAGACCCTGCCTCAAAGGAAATAAGACAGTGGTCCTGAGGATAATGTTTGAGGTTATATGCATACACACGTTGACAACATACACATATAAACATAAAAATTAGTTAATAAACTAACTTCTGTAATTTGAAAACTAGAAGGCAGTGGTTCTCGACCTTCCTAATGTTGTGACCCTTTAATTCAGTTCCTCATGTTGTGGTGATCCCCAACTGTAAAATTATTTCATTGCTACTTCATAACTGTAATTTTGCTACTGTTATGAATTGTAATGTAAATATCTGTGATATGCAGGATATCTGATATACTACCCTCAAAAAGGGGGTCATGATACACAGGTTAAGAACTGCTGTTAGCCGGGCATTGGTGGCACACGCCTTTAATCACCGCACTCGGGAGGCAGAGGCAGGCGGATCTCTGTGAGTTCGAGGCCAGCCTGGGCTACCAAGTGAGCTCCAGGAAAGGTGCAAAGCTACACAGAGAAACCCTGTCTTGAAAAAAACGAAAAAAAAAAAAAAAAAGAACTGCTGCTATAAAGTATTAGTTACAATAAAATTTTATACGTCTTGGAAAATATAAGTGAAGAGAGATGGTATATGACATAAAGAGCTATCATATGGCATAGGAGACATTTGCCTACCTAGAGTGAAAAGCTTAATTTTTTGAAATGAGTTTATTGTTATAATTGGAGATTTTCATGACTTAAAACTTAGATACCCAATTTTTTATGTACTTTGTCAAAATGGCAAATATACATTAGAAGGAATATTGAAGAGAAAAGAGAATTTATATCAAGGAAAGCTAGTGAACATATTCTGAATTCTTTCAGAAGCAAGAGGATATCTGAACATTTGCATGCGCATATACAGATCACTTCTTATCCAGGCTAGTTGTTGCTCAACTAAAGAAAAAGAAAGTACATTGACATTAAAAAAATTTTAGGAGCACTAAAAATTTGGAGTGGAATTAAGAGAAACATTGCTGCATTGTGATTCTCTTGTAGCATCACCAAATTGGTAGTTAGCAAATATTTCTTGAGTTTTATGGACATTCTTTTGAAATGCTTAAAAGCTGCCAGTGCAGGTTTGACATACTTGAGATTTCCTTGTTTTACTGTGTGAATGGGTTTGTGTTTATGTGTAAAGAGAGACTGTTTTTCAATATTAATATTATTAAGTCATTATTTAATATAGCATGAATGAATATGCTGTTATTAGATTATTATAATCTGCTCTATTTCATTCTTTAATTATTAATTTTCTTAATGAGGATGAGATAGAGACAGTTAAAGTAATACTGTAATACTTTATATATGTACAATTTTTATTTTCTTGTATTTTTTCTGCATTAAAATTAGCAGCCCTTAGATCTGTGCTTTTCTAGCAGAGTGATTTTTTTTGTGAACATTTGATATGTTTGATAATATATTTTCATGGTAATAATTACTAATTTATATAAAATCTGTTACTTGAGAAACTGTCATCTTAGAATTGCACTTTGCTGCTGGTTAATTTAGTTAGGTTATTAATATGCTAATTCTGAAAAAATCTGTCTTTAAAATAGAATTTAAGAATGAAGTAATTTAAATTATTGTGTATGTGCCTCTTGGTAGTGACATGTTAATCTTTGAAGGTATGAAAACTTAATTTATCTTTTGTAATAATGAGTAATTGAGACTTTAGATAAATTACTATTTTGGTAAACATTCATATCATTAGCTAAAATATTCCTAAATCTTAAGAAGAAAACTCTTCAATTCTTTCATTTTTAATGTCCTGATTTCTATTTGGTAAATGTCTTAACACTTGATAAACAATTTAAATTTACATTAAACTTTTGTAGTCTAAGAATTTTCTACAACTATAGCAACTAAAGCAAAATTTATAAAATTAGAATTTATATATAGTTATAATAAGCAAAATTTATTTCAATGGCAATCTGTTGCCATAGCTAGTAGCTACATCATTTTAAATATCATTGTGCAAGTTACTGACTCTGCAAACGCTTAAGTTTGCACAATGAAATTAAGGAGAGTATAAGCTTAAAGAATCACTACATTCAGTATTTAATGCTGAATCGATTTGCATTTTTAACACTTGCTTTTCTTGATGCTTTTAGTACTAAAATAATGTATGATGAGTGTGAAAATACTTTTAAAATCCTGATATTGTGTTATATCAAACTATATGCATCACTGTTTTCTGGGAGGGAGAACGGCCAGGGAACAAACACTCCAAAAGTTCTTGTATGCAGTGATTGACCACTGTGGATGTCATTTCCTTCAGAGTAACATTTGGAACACTTTGTGAAGTTTTTGTTTTACCTCAACAGAAAGGACATATTGGCCATGCATTCTAAAATTAAGGGGATGATGACTTTGGTTTCAGTTTCGTTTTAAATTTATTTGTAGGCATATTACTAGAAACTCATTTTACATATTTTATATAATTAGTATTTATAGATGTGTGTATGTGTGTGTATATATGTTACTATATCCACCCACACATACTTTAAGAAAAAAAGAGGTAGAAAGTAGCAAATATCTTCTCATTGTCTAAAATGACATAAGTGATCAGGAATTTTAATTTTTTCTTTCATGTTAAAGTCTTCAGTGATATATACTTAAGTTAACATTTGAATGTCCTCCTCTTTTGGTCCAAACAGAATAATCTGTTACTAGTCTTTACATAAGCAATACATTTGTAGGATTGCTGCACGTTGAATATGTTTGAGAAAGGGCTGATAGTATGATGTGTCTGTGTAAAACGTGTATCATGTAATTGTCATTAGAGTGTTTGTGAAAATACTTTTAGTAGGACTGTGTTGTCATGAATTATTTGTTCTTTAACAGAATATTTTTGGAATTCAACAGAGATCCTGAGTGTTTATGACTTCCTAAACTTTGAGATAAACCAGTTACTTGTCTTTTGATAAAAGATTCAGCTTGTGTTTCTTTATGCTTTTCTTAAAATATTGGCTAGTAGATTTTGGAAAAATTTCCAAAGATCTGTCTGTCTGTCTGTCTGTCTTTTTCTTTCTTTTTTTTTTTTTCTCTTCCATTTATAGGAGGGAAGAAACATTAATGACTTTTTTTTGATTTGGGTTATTTTTTTTAATTTTCATACTAAAAGTGATAGTTTACATACATGCCATTATTTCTAAAAGGTGCATTTTCTATGTAGTCTCTATTGTTGACATCTTTATAAAACAACGGATTGTACCCTGTCATAAAAAAAAATCTGGCATGTACTAGAACAAATAATGTTCTCATTTAAAGATTCAAGGTTTCCTTCTTACACTGACTCTTAAGCCTTCCAGCAAAGTCTGACTCTTGATGTTAGTAAATGGCATGACACACTATATCTACGGAGAGCTTTTGACAAAACCTTGTTTTTTCAGAATTTTGGTGTGTGGTTTACTCAGGTGGCTTCAGTTTTACTTTGGCAAAATGTAAAACTATTTTTTTTTACTATTTCATATTGGTGCTGGAGTTCAGAAAATGTAACTGTGCACACATCTTCTGCAGATGATACTCTGATCCCTTTCCTTGTTGATATTTTTCTTTCTTAAACTTTGTCGCTCAGAATATCTTTAATGCTAGCCAAGGAGTCAGGGATTTGGACGTATTTTCATGGACTTCCAAAGCTTTTTTCCCCCAGGTGAGTTAACTGTAAGGAACAATCATACATTGTCCAGGTATTTCAGCATGTACAACAGGTTTTACATTGTGTCTTTGAAGCTTTGCTGGAATTTACCAGGGGAAAAGTCTGCAGAGTCCTGCAGTTGAGTTTTCTCTCATTTGCTCAGACTTGTGTTACCACTTTAAATGAAGTGAAGCTCTTCATGGCTTCATGGTTGCAGTGGTTTTCTAATGAGCTTCTCAAGCAGTTTGCTCCAAGTTACTTTGCTCAGAACAAACCTATGTAGCTGGTGGTGTTGTGACCTTCTAACTCTTCATCTTACCCCCAGCCTACACTTTTGAATTGTCCTTTTGAATATTTATTTTAGATAAGGAGTTGGGAATTTAATGAGAAATAAATATAAATATGTATGTATGTGATTGAAATTTACCAATTTTATATTCTGGTATACAGTCTCACATTTCTGTATTAAAAAAAATGTACATTTTAAGATTGCTTTAGAATGACAGAGTTGTGATTTTTATGCCCATCTGTTATTTTCAACAGTTTAATACAAAAGAAGTACTTTTATCTTTAAAAAAAAACTTTTTTCTACTTATTTTGTATAGCTCCATTAATAGTTAGATAAAGTACTAACCATCTTAATATGTCTCTCATATTACATTTGATGAATAGGTTATGATTATCTTTAGCTTTGCTGTGACTTACTCCCCATTGTTACCCTTGAAGATGCAGTTACTGTGAAATCTAGTAAATGATGCAAGATCAGTAAATAACACTGAAATTTTTTTCAGACCAGTTTGTGCATTTTGCTGTTATTTTTACTATCAACATGCAACTTTCAAAGGCACTTGTAAATAGGACTAAAGTTGCCTCCTCTAATTATGACATAATGTATTTGCTGAAGTTTACCATTGACAAGGAGGAATTTTTAAATGTTTACTCAAAACTCTTGTGATTATACTAGCACTATTCAAAGTTTATATCCTATTATACTTTTTAATTTATTTTTAATGTTCTCTTTACATTATAAAAGTGTATATACAGATTTTTACCAGTATATATTCATGGTAATATGAATGCCCAATTTAAGTTTAATTTACTTACAAATCTAGTGTTCTTTTCAAGTCACTAAAGAGCTTATTTCCAATAAGTTGTCAATATGTAAAGGCTATTGATATAGGCAGTATAATTATAATAAATGTAAATAAATTGTTTTCATAGTATATATTTGTTTAAGTAAAAATTTATGGTCTTTCATTACCACCAGATGATTTACAAAGTATCTTGTGAGGAGCCTAGATTATAGGTACATACCTGTAATCCTATCATTTAGGAGGCTACTTAAGTAAGGGGGATTGTTGATTACTGGACAGTCAGGACTATATAGCAAGACTTAGTCTCAAAACAGCAGTCAAAAAGTTAGTAATTATTTTTCATTGCATTACCAAAGTACATAAAAATTCTTGAATCTGCATATATTTTAGCCCCAGTACTTATTTTAATGGCCTATTGTATATTTGAATACATATGCATCTGCTAATACAAAGATACTTGTAGGAATAGAAATGTGCTATAAAAGTTTGTCGTGTGTAATGCTAGTGTTGTCATTCTTTATATAACTTTATTCTTATTTTATCCTAATTTTATATGTATTATATTATGGTTATTTTTTACTCAATACAAATCATAGATTTCCTACTACTATATTTAAAGGTAGTTTTTTTTGTTTTTGTTTTTGGTTTTTTTTGGGGGGTGGTTAAAGAAGTGGTAATTGTCAGCTGGAGTTGTAGCTCACTACTTGCCTAACTTGTGCAAGGGCCTGATTTTAATCATCAATACTACAAAGAAAGCAATAAGGACAATGGAAGAACCCCTAATGTGAAACAAAGCAAATACATATACATTGGTCTATCTCCCTGTTGTATTCCATTGGAAATAATTCATCATAGCATTGACATTCAATAGGAAATATAGAGCAGGGTCTTTGCATTTAGAAATAATGCTTTTTAATATATATAAACAAACACACATATATTAATATATATAAATAGAGTTTATTTTCTTTAAAAATATACCTCTAGTGCATTTTAGTGGTGGTCTAGCAAATTCAGAAATATATTTCATTTGTACTGTGGTTTGCTAAAATGTTATAAGCATCATTTCATGTACTATACTATTGTATTTCTCAAATTTGGAGGTACAAAAGACAAATTCATTTAATTTCCTGTTCCTGCTAGGTTTTTTTCTCATAAAATTTATTTTGAATATCAATGTTAAAAATTGAAAAGTTTCTTAGTAGTGGTATTAGCTAATATTTTAATTATATATTCTTAGTTGGAAATATTGTAGACTTTCTTCAAAAACTCTTCATAGGATTATGAAAGTAGTAATAGACTATATTTTGTTCATTTTTCTTTTCCTATTAAAATTTTCAGGAACCTAAAACTAATCCTGATGACTTTTTCAAAGACGTAAGCTCCTGCTGCCCACAGGAAGCAACAATGCAAGAACAAGACAATCCGTTCTTAAGAGGCGGGCCAGGCGTGTACAAGGTAGTGAAGACAGGCCCTTCAGGTCACAACATCAGAAGCTGCCCCAACCTTAGAGGTATCCCAATTGGAATGTTAGTTCTGGGAAACAAAGTCAAAGCAGTGGGAGAGGTATGGATTCTTGTGGCTTCATGACTTTTATGATACTCAGTTTAATGTAATATAATCAAGTATCACTTTCTTCCAGATTGTCATTTCCATCTCAGGTTCTTAAATGCTCATGTTGTTGACTTTTACTTGTGTTGGAAATACTAACATGATTTTATGTGCTTTTAAAAAAATATTCTCATAATTATCTCATAAAAACAGTATTTGTATTGCTTATATTGACAAATAAGTTGTATTGTACATATAAATGCTCCGTATTTGAATATGTCTTTTCATTATTATAAATGTACTGTTATGCGTTGTCAGCACTTAAAAGATTTTCTATGAATTGGAATGGAGATGTGACCTTCCAAAAGTTTTCATTTCTTTGTTCCCATTAACAGGTCTCACTGAAGTCCTGAGCAAATAAAATTATTCTTTAGACCACTGTGGCATTTGCCTCCGCAGATAAGCTTGAAGATGTAGTGTGTCATGCTATTTCTTAGGGTCAGGGTCATTTTCAAATTACACTGTAGGCACCAATAATCTAGTAATAATGAGTATGCTTTGTCAGGAGATTTTAGGTCTAAAAGATGAACTTTGTGTTTTGGGCATACTTGAAATCATTCAGAGATGATCTTTGCGCTTTAAAGAAAATATTTTAATTAAATGCTTAAATAAACAATATTTTACAGAAGTTTTTAATTCTGTCTTACCTCAGGCTGTGGTCTTAATTTCAGAAACTAATTTCATAGTAGAAATGTGTTGGAATCATTATGTTGTTCAGAATCACTTAAGCTTTTTATTGGTTTTCAGCCTGGATGCCCTGAAAGAATCAAGCCAATCAATCATGCTTTCTGTTATGTACCAGGTAACCAATTCTGAAGGTACATGGGTGCAGCTGGATAAGAACAGCATGGTAGAATTCTGTGAGAGTGATGAAGGAGAGGCATGGTCCTTAGCTAGAGACAGAGGCGGAAACCAATACCTACGGCATGAAGATGGCAAGTTGGCTTAAATTTGTGCTTTATTTTGATTAAATTTTAACATACATATGTTTTATGTTTATTGAGTTACCTTTTCCTTGAGGTTTTTGAATGTTTATTTTTTAAGTAAAAGAAAATCTCAATGTTTAAACATTTTACAGCTTGCAAAATTGACTTGTAAAATATGTAAGTACTAAATGATGGTTCATGAAGGAGAAAATAACAAGAACACTGAGAAAGTAGTTATCTTCGTTAATAATAGGAAAAACTTTCTTTTGTTCCACTAACATACATTTGTATGCCTCATTCTTCAGTGCAAGTCTGGGCCTGAATTTTTACTCCTACCATGAGCTGGAAGTCAATTTTCATACCAATTGCAGTATTGTGTAGGGAAACCTCATTTAGCTGAACTTTCTCTCAAGAAAGGAATGTTGAATACATGCATAGCATCTTTGTTGTTGTTAGAATTAGCTCTAATTCTCAACATTGATCTCACTAAGATTGCCCTTTTTGTCCACCCTGTTTATTCTGATGGTGACAAAACTTTATCTTTCAATGTCTCACCAAGATGCTATGTCTCTTGTAGACAGATAAAAGGCTGCATACTTGCATTCCTAGGGTGTCATTACAAAATTCCATAAATGCAAGCTAATTTGTAAACACCACAGTTAGCATATCAAAGTAAGTAGACTTGTTGAAGACATGGATGGATGGATGGATGGATGGATGGATAGATAGATAGATAGATGTAGATATCTTTATTCCTAGTTTAGTGTCCAATTTATTTTTAAAATGCCATTGTGTAAATTTTTTCTGATAAGATTTACTTACCCAGAAATATACTCAATAATATACCATGCCATAATAAGAGCATAGATCCAGTTTTTAAATTTCCCTCTTTATTTAACAAAAAATAAAATATGCTCTGAACTGTTAAGCTAATCTGATTGAGAACTAGACTTAGCTCAGCTCTACCTGTGGGGTCAAATTAAATTAAACCATAGTACTCTTTATTAGAATTTTCTCTGACATATGACTAGGGAATACTGCATACAAAATTAACTTGATAGCTGTGACTTTTATTGTAGAACAAGTTCTTCTGGATCAGAATTCTCAAACGCCTCCTCCAAGCCCTTTCTCAGTACAAGCCTTTAATAAAGGGGCCACTTGCAGTGCCCAAGGATTTGATTATGGCCTCGGAAATAATAAAGGTAGGCATCTGAGTATGAGTCTTTTCCTTAGGACTTCAGTAAGTTTTTGTTACTTTTTACTCATTTTTTTCTTCCCACATATCCTCATTAAATTAAAATGTATGCATACAAAACTAACACTCAAAATGTTTAAAAGGTGTTCATTTTCACAATATTGTTTTATGTCAATTTCAGCTTATGTTTACTGGAGTTTTTTTCACATTGTTTTTGCTTTAAAGGCACTCGTTCTGAACTTGTATCTGAAAATCTGAATCACTAATGATATGACCTGTTCCTAGGAGAGTAATGTAAATGAGCAACAAAGAATTTTCTTAAACAGTCTATTAAAATTTTTTCTTAGTAACACTATATGTGGGCTTTATGAGTTATCTGTGGTTTAAATCTCTAACCTGGTTGTGTTAGTTGAATTGCAGTTATATGAAATAATGTGTTTGAACATGGTATGCATAATGAACTAGAAAGCAGTAAAAGAGGAAAGGCTAAAGCATTTGATATAAAATGTGCACAGCTATTTTATATGCATTAATGAACAGATCAACATCATAGGGCATCTAAACAATTCTTCTGGGATAATTTGCTCCTGAAATTTATCCAAAATTGCCTTTTTGGGTAAATTCAAATATGTTCTTTCTAATGCACCTAATCCTTGAAAATACGCAATATTGTGAGAAGGTAGCAAACCACTGGTGATGTGTAGGAGGATGAATGTCGTCGACATGGAAGTAGTCTGCCTTTTAAAGATTATTTAAGTCAGTTGTAGTGCCTTAGTCAGTAACTTCAGCATAGACAGGGGCAGGAGGCTAGCCTAGGCCAGATCATTGATTTGAGGTCCGGCTAGGTTACATACATATCAAGACCTTCTCAAAAAAAAAAAAAAAAAAAAAAAAAAAAACGCACTTTTTAAAAAAAAAAATGTATTTATTCATAGGGGTTTGTTTCTAGGAACACATACAATGTGAATTTACCTGACTTGCAGTTATTGAAAAATTAATAACGAAAAATGCAAAATTGTTTTGATGTATGAGAAATAGTTTAAAATAAGCCACTTTCATTATTAACCTCATTAATGTCCACACGCTTTCCTTTACTCTCTTCATTTAGTTCCTCTCACAGACAGATTTTCCCTGCTTGCATACTTCCAGTCACTCTGATTTCTGTTAACTTAAGCTTGTTCTCCATATTACAGAGAAGAGTAGTTTGTTCTTGTTCCTTTTCTCTCTTATCGTCAACTCTTCAATGCAAACTTAAGTGTTTACTTACTGCCACTGATCCTATGGAATAAAGTGTCCTAAAGCCATGTTTTATTAAATGTATGCTTTTACCCGGAGAGTATCTCTGTCACTCCACTGACTGCTGTCACTGTAAGTCAGTCTTTAAAATGGAATTCACTAAAGTATCAGAAAAATAAAATTAATTTTTAAGAAATATAGATATTGCTGTAAGCATTTATTCAATGGAAATCAAAAGTACTTTTAAAGTGCTTTTGTAAATATTGTTTAAAACTGCATGTATTAAGAACTTGTTATATTTATATTGAAAAAAAGCACTAAGAAACTTAAATTTGATGAACTACATCTAACTACTATATAGCTTAACAAATGTTCCCATTTTCTCTGGACTTCTATACTTCCCAAGAACAAGAAATTATTTACAAAACTTTTTATTTATAACAACAATTTAAATAATTCTTTATAAACTTATAAAATATTTTCTGGAATCTAAAGTCTTTATTTAAAAGAAATCAGTACTTATGTAACTTAAATACATAATTCCATATGAATCTGTGCCAGCTGGCAGCTCAGTTGAGATTTTTCACTTTTATTTAGTAAGTACAGCTGGAAATGCACTGTCAGTTTCTGCATTGACCTGTCTGAATATGAGGCTTCCCCCTTCAGCATCATGTAAAGTATTTAAAATGCATCTATTTTCACAAATACAGTTTTCCATCTAATTGCATTATTTTTGTCCTTAAGCTATTTTGTTAATATCCTACAAATTTAATTATAAGGAAAATATCGATCAAATTAGGTAATTCATTCATATTTTGTATTATAGGAGTTACAAAATTATCTCTTTAAGCAAAGTAATTCCTGCTCTTACAAAAATACAGTTTCCTTATCTGTAATCATTTTAAATTAAAGTATTGATTTATAACTATGATGCAGTTGTATTGCTGAGTGGAAAGTGTCCTTTGTCACTTAGGCAGGGTGGCTTTAGTTCTTATTGAGCACCATTGAATAAATACCTTTTACCATACCTAGGATCTTCATTTCTTTGCTCCTCACCAACACAATGTTGAATGAACTTACATATATCCCTCACAGATCTTTTATTCTGTCATAAATAATGAGGAAAGTTATATATTAATTTTAAGTGGATTTGTTTCTGTGGACTACTATATAAGACTGGTGGAGTATGTCCATTGATAACCTCAAAACTAACCAGCATGTAGAATCAGATCCCTGATTTGAGGACAGTGATCACCACCTTCCCCTTTTCTGAATTGGCATAGCTTTCTTTACTGTTTAATTTGCCTGACTGTCATAAAGCACCATTGACTTTGCCATTTGGGATGTTAATAAGTAACAAGTTGTAGTGTTGACTGTTTTGCCCACTGCAGGTGATCAACTGAGTGCCATATTGAATTCCATTCAGTCACGGCCCAATCTCCCAGCTCCTTCCATCTTTGATCAAGCTGCAAAAGCTCCCTCTTCCCTAGTCCACAGCCCATTTGTGTTCGGACAGCCCCTCTCCTTCCAGCAGCCTCAGCTTCAGAGTAAGTCTGTCAGCCGCACTGGCCTCGTCAAGCATTTCTGAAGCTTTTTTCTGAGTTATTGATCAGTCTGTTAGTTATGAACTCTCCTGACTGGTTTTATTTAATTAGATGTTATCCCTCCCATATTTTTGAAATATTTAAACTGTCCAGAGCTAAGATGTTCTGCAGCTAAGACATTTATTTTCAATTAAATATTTTTAAATTACAGAGTTATTAAATCTGACCATTGTTCTTTCTATTCTAATTCTAGCAAATTCATACTCTAAAACATTTTAAGACATTTTTTATTTCACGTTTTATTTTTTTAATGTGCATGGCTTTGGTAAGCATTAGTTGTAGTGATGACTTTCATTGAATTTTTGTTATTTGGTACATGCCCAGAAAGAATAAACCTATTTCACTGTGGCAGTTGGGTAGAAAAAGGAGGTGCATGTCTGTTTCTTCTCCATGAACTTGATGTCCATGAACTGTGTAACAAGTTGGATTTACAAATTTTCTTTGTCGTTTGCTCACCTCTTTTGTATTTTGTTCCTCATCCATTAGATTGATCAGTTGATTCCAGTTTCACTGTCTAGGATTACGCTAGCCCTTTACCTATAATAATAGCCTATATTGGTTTAGAAGATCAGTTCACATAAATTACACTTAACTGAGTTTTCATTTCTCTTAAAAGCTTCCTGAACCTTCTCACATAAATAAACTGCTCTGTGACAACAGTAGGTTCTTTTGGCATTCCAATGCTCTTGTTGTCCAAATAAACACACTGACTAAGATAGTTTATGGAAAACACACTGACTAAGATAGTTTATGGAAGCCTCACATCCTCGCCCTTTTGTTTTCTTGTTTCGCTTGTTTGCCTGGAATTCAACTCTGAATATTTCCTGTGCCTCAATTTATGGACCCACTATATGGTTTTAAAAGCATGACCTCTTCGCTTACAGTACATTCACATTTAAGCCTAAACTACTATTTTACAACGAGACTTTGGTAACTGTTGTTAGAGTTACTTAAGAGAATGCTGGAGATTCTAGGTAACAAGTTATATTGTTATAGTATTATTGACATGAGTTAAAGAATATGCAAGAATATAAACCATGAAGTTTATATTATATGTAACGGGCATGTTTAATACAGGTATTTTGTAAATGTAATTGCTGTCACTCTCTACCTTATTGGCATGTCTATTCCCATATATCTCTTAAGACTCTCAAGGAAACAGACTAGTGTAGATTCTCTTTTTCCATCTATGAGAAGCAGTATTTCAGAAGAATGAAGAAAAAAGGAAGACCTAGTCTTGACTTGTTAATTTTATGAAGCAACAGATGTTTGAGAATTAGATGTGCTCCAGTAGCAGGATATTCTAAAAGGGGAAAGGGAGACAAACAAGAGTCAGACCAAAAATTCTTATTAAACAAATTCAAATTCATTCAAATTTGATTTTAATAAGATGAATTTGCCTAATAATGATACCATTTGTTGGACGAGGGTTGGGTTTACCTTGATGATAGAGCACTTGCCTTTTATATGTTAGGACCCCGAGTCTCCCCAATGATATAGAAAGATCACAATAAATTTGATTTGTCTAGCCGTATTATAGTTCCAAATGTTTTTATGTCAGTATATTTTCACTACATTGTGTATGTTAGTAGTACCACCAGTTCCTTTCCCTCCACCTTACAGTGTATCCATGGCCTAGGTAGCTCTTATGACCTATTCTGAATCATGACTTTGCTTTACCCCAGCAGTGGGAGGTTCTTAGATCATTTTCAAATCCTCACAGTCTCAATAGGGTGTCCCTGAACTCTTGACTTCCAAATTACAGAAAACATAAGTCTCTTTACCATAACATTAAAGAAATATGGTTCTGAAATATAGTCTTAATATTTTGAAAACAGGGCTGGAGAGATGACTCAGTGGTTAAGGGCACTTCCAGAGGTCCTGAGTTCAGTTCTGATGCCCTCTTCTGTCTGATACCCTCCTCCATCATGCAGACATACATGCAAATAGAACGCTCATATACATAAAATACATAAATAAATCTTTTAAAATATTTTGAAAACAACTTATTCCTGTTTTTTCTTATGTTAGGAAAGTCAGAGTTACAGGTATTCATAAGACGAGGACTTTATTGGCATTCATCCCACCAGTATTTTATCTTGTTATACACTTCCTTGTTCTCACTACCAAATGAGGATTGTCTTACGGTTTTGTGTTAATAAAGTAAAATGTTATATGTCAATGCTCATATTCACTAATGTTGCCTGTACTGACAGCAGCACTATGTAGTAAACATCTTTCAGCATGTTAATGCATTCTTTCTCAAATCATACCTTCTCCATTTCACAAGTAAAACAAGTAGAGAGTTTATAAAGGATTTTCTCTAGAAGATTGCATAATACAATGGTGGTGCCAGCATTGAGCATCAGTTTCTACTGATGACAAATGCCATGCTTTATCTTCAGCCTTGTCTTCATAAGTAGTACACAGTCTATTCTTTAATGAACATTTTTTTGAAGTTCTGTTTACAGATAGTTCCAACATTTAGAGTATTAGCTTTGGTCAGATTGATTCCTTTTTATAATTTTACTTTTAAGGATAGCATTAGTATAAAAGGAAAAACAGATTTCCTCACTGTTGTAACTCAGGTCTTCGGTTAACTACACAAA
The DNA here is from genome assembly GCA_902168425.1 of Peromyscus attwateri. Classification (NCBI taxonomy): domain Eukaryota; kingdom Metazoa; phylum Chordata; class Mammalia; order Rodentia; family Cricetidae; genus Peromyscus; species Peromyscus attwateri. The sequence continues at coordinate 20,425 of CABHPP010126645.1, read as the reverse complement.
ATCAATAGACAAATAAACCGCCCACAGTTTAACTTGAGTATTTCCCTTAGCATTATTTTCAGTACTTTCGTGGATTTTTGTTGTTACTGTTAGTGTTTTGCCTGAAGCACAGTTTTTCCACTCCCTTTAGAATTTAAAATAATATGTTAAGTTAATTTTAACCCTGCTGTGAGGACCAGCCTTCAGCAGCTCAGGGATTGATGAAGGCTGACTAATCAGTCACTCAACTTGATTTTCTCTCTGAGGGAGTAAAACATAACTCTCTGGGACCGGTGAGGGGCCTAAATGTAACTTTCTGAGGCCGCGGGGAAAAAAAGGAAAACACACACATATACACACGCACACACACACACACACACACACACACACACACACACACACACACGGACTAAAGGGTAAACCATGTGACTCAGTGGGCCACAGTACAGCTTCCAGGACAAGATTCTTCTTTTGGTTTGGTTTGGTTTTTGTCCAGGACAAGATTCTTCTTCTGGTTTGGTTTGGTTTTTGTTTTTTCTTTTAAATTTAGTTTTGATTTGTGGAGGAGATTGCAAGGGTAGCAGGCAGATGCGAGGAGAAGGGGAGATAAGTGGGATCGAAATGCATGACATGAATCAATAAAAGTTTTTTAAAAAAGTATTTTAAATAGAATGCTATTACTCTTCTAAAATTATTGTTCTACAAGGAAAAAAAAAAAAAAGGATTTCCCTTGTGTGTTTATACCTGTGTAGGAATGTGAGAAAAATGGGTGAGTTTAGGATTTTTCTTTTTTTTTTTTTTTTAACTTTTATTCTTCTCTCATACATTACAACTTGACCACAGTTTCTTTACTATTCTGCAGTCAGACTTCAAAATGATGGAAAAATAATAAGTGCTTTAGGAATGTGATTCCAGTAGGATAAACTAAAAAAGGACAACTGTGAATAAGAATATTCCATTCCTAAAATAATAATTTTTTTTTTTGAGGCAGGGTCTCACTGTGTAGTCCTGGCTAGCCTGGGACTCACTTTGTAGACCAGGCTGGCCTTGAACTCAGAGATCTGCCTGCCTATGCCTCCTGAGTGCTGGGGTGAAAGGCGTGTGCCACTGTGCCCAGCAATAATTACCTTAAAAGCTTATTCCATATATTTATTCTTTTAATTTTTAAGTGTTGTTTTTGCCCATAACTTCCAAAAGTGTTTTAGACATTCATGGAGAATTTATTGGCTAAGGAATTCACACTTCTCTTATAAATACTAATTTACAATCAGTGTTTCCTGCTATCTTGTAATAACATATGCCACAATTTACTCAGACTCCCCCTTCTTTCTCTCTTTTCCTCCCCCATCTGCATAAGAATGCAATAGTTCCTCTACTTTATCAGTATTTAACATCCCTACTTTGCTGCAGCAAGTTAATTCCTGCCTTTTTCTCTCATTCTCTGTGTGCTACACTTTAAAAGTGTCTTATTCTAAAAGACTTTTGCTTGTGATTCCCATTTAACTGTTTTGAATGTGCTGGTCACTGACTCCTTGGGATATTACTCCTGGAGTCAGGGCACGGGCATGGTTAATGCTAATCACCTATGATCGTAATGTATGACTTCTCTGGTGTATGATTTCTATTTTCCCCTTATAACAAGCAGTTTGTTGAAAGAGAAATTTTTATTCTGAGAATGCCTCCAGATCAGATCTCTTATATTTCAGAATGTTGCCTAAAGAACAACATGGTTCTTCTTAGAACATTTTGAAGTTATTCTGAGATCTAGGATACATGCCATCAAACACTACTCATAAGTTTTCCATCTATTACAAACAATAAATCCTTTTCCTTTATGTTATCGGCACTTAATGTATAATCAGTAATGTGCTATGAAAAGTTATTTATAGAAATGTTATATTGGGAGGATTATCAACTTTTTATATTTTCTTCCATCTTGACACACTCCAATCATGTGGAACAATGTCATACTTTAGTAGAAATTATATTTCTAGTTTATGCTTACATTGGAATTTGTCCTTTTGTTATTCTAAAATTCTTTTAGTATACTAATGCTTATGTAAATAAATTTTAATTCTTATCCCATGTCTTAGTCTCCTCTTCTGTTCACATAATTCCATATTTCTCCCGATATATTTGCCACAAAGAAAACAACTGGATATTTTGATATACTGTCATTCCATACAGCTGACATACTAGGATTATATAATAATGATCACTACCAATATTTGTTAAATCATCTGAAATATTGATAAAAGTGAGAATAATCATTACACTTAATTGTATCTTTTGTTTTCCTTTTTTTCAATGATGAGGACCAAACCCATGCTGGACATGCTGGACAAAAGCTTTACCACTGAGCTGCATCCCCAGCCTAGTTATACGTACTCTTGAATCTGCATGATGTTCAGTTACATCTTTGGCCAGAGCCAAGTTTTGACTTATTCTCTCTACAAGAGTCAGTGAGCTTATTCTTAATGTTTTTAAAATGAATAACTGTAAGGGAGTGATTGGGGGAATTATGACCTTGCCATTTGCTGCTTGTTGTAGGAGACTGTGATGTCAGCACTATCCAAAGTTCTCTTCACAAAATAGAAACATGCAGTCACTAGGAGTTAAATTGAGTGAAGAAACTCAGCGACAGTTATTGACACATTTATTATTACTGTGAAGACTTTATAGAATTAGAAGATTCCTTCCCTACATCTTAAAAGTAACTGTGCATACATGAATATAATAAGCTGCCAGGCCAACACCAAAATTTGAGCATTATTGTAAAATCATTTTTAAAACATTTTAAAGTTTGTTTAAATTCCTCTTCCGGAATTATGTCTATTAATTTTAATGAGACAAAAAATTATGCCACCAAAAGCCTCAGAATTGAGAGCTAGACAACATGGAAAGCAAAAGCATTATAGGGCCAACAATTTATCTCTTGCTACCTGTAGCATCCGATGGACTATTCCTTGAAAACCCTATCACTATTATTTCTTCCTCTCTTGGCTTTGCTAATACTAACATATGTAGTGTAATTAGATAACGGACCCTCCTGAACTGCTCATTCAGTATAATAATTTCCATCATATTGTCCTTCCTAATATTTTTCAGTTCTCTTAGTATTGCCTAAAAGGAACCTAAAAAAATCATTGATAATGTCACAGCTTGATTATAGCACATAATAGGAAATTTAAAAATTGAGTGCAAAAATTAATAATACATTTATGCTTTTCTAAAATAAGTGCTCAACTTGATTTTTACTTCATATGCATATGACATTGTTGAGCTATTACACTTACAGGATTTTCTATCAGAATCCGTGAAGAGTTATTATGTTATCATAGTTCTCTAATGGATTACTTATTTCTGATAGTGAAGTAATAGTTGATGACATTTTTAAGTTTTGAGAACCTGCAGTTTTGTATACTTGCCACAAGAGGGCAACAGATGTCTTGATTCTTTGAGTTTATAGTCTCAGCAATGACCCAGGAGCCATACCTTCATAGTAAAACCACAAGTTTTTAGAATGCTTTACTTATTAAAATATGAAAGGTTTACTGTTTGCTTATCCTTAGTACCCAATAATAGCTTTAAAGTTCAGTTTTTGTGACAAATAACGTAATCAGGGAACTTGAACTTGATACTTGAGATTCAAAGAAAAGAAAATGAAAGTACTAATGACATTAGTAAAAAAAAAAAAAAAAAAGTGTTGTTTTAGGGTAAATTTTATATTAAAGAGAATGTGGTACTTAGGATTGAAAATGAAGAACTAGTGACCCCACAGAGCCATGATGTTTGAGGGGTACTTTTACATGGAACAGATAGCATTAGCTTCAGGTGGGCACTGGAGAAATTCCTGATTTTTTTCATTGATTTATTGTTATTGCTATTGTCTCCAGTTAAGGATTTGATGTCCAAAAAGGAAATAATATTGTAGAAATGAATCAAATAATTGGTTGTTTCACCCATAGAGTTGAATTTTTTAAGTACTTATTTAATCCTCATAAAGTGTTGTGTTTTTGTTTTTTCGTTACCTTTTCTTTTGTGAACAGAATCAATATCCCTCAGTCACAGGTTAAATTCTTTAGTTGTTTAACAGTATTCTTTAGACTCTGAGAAAATTTCCTTCTTCTTTATTCTGAATGATACATGGCAGTACAGCCTGGAAGTTATCAAATGCTGAAATGACTTTAAGAAAGTGGGGTTTTTTGTTTGTTTGTTTGTTTGTTTTTGTTGTTGTTGTTGGTTTTTTTTTTTTGTGTGTGTGTGTGTGTGTGTGGTTTTTTTGAGACAAGGTTTCTCCATGTAGTTTTGGTGCCTGTCCTGGATCTCGCGCTGTAGACCAGGCTGGCCTCGAACTCACAGAGATCCACCTGGCTCTATAGGAGTTTGTCTTACAAGGGAAGGTCTGGTTAGTATGGTATTCTTTGGAGTTCTCACCCCAGCCTCTTCTTCCTGATAAGGCTGGTTCCTACTGGCTGTAGCAGGCCTGCCTAGGAGACAGCATTGACCAGCTGACAGATTGATCCCATTCAGCAGCTGTCACTTCCTAGTCTGTCTCTTTGTTGTTCATTCCTTTGAACGCTGGGGTTGAACCAAGGGCCTTGGGGCTTCTAGATGGGCTCTCTACCACTGAGCCATTTTCTGCTCTGTGGCTTATCTCTTGAAGAAGAGAAAAACATAAAAAATTTCACCCTCCTGACATGACATTCTCAACAGTGGTTACAAAGTCTGCAGCATGAGATTTAAACACACAAGAATCTTTTTGCATTACCTTCTGATTTCATAGATAAAGTGTGAAGTTTTAACTTAGTTTATGATGGCTTTATTACACTGTCTCTGTAGATTCTTTTATTCTTATTGAACACACTGTGAGCTTCCCTCCTGAGCCACAGGCACATCTCTGGCTTGTGTGAGCTCTACAGCCCCAGTCCTTGGCACTCCTCCTAGAAGCATATTCATTCACCTGTTGAATATGTTCTCTCATTGACTACTCACTTCTAGTCTTCTTCCTATATCCTTCCCAAAAGTGTCCGAGGCTTTGTACCTGTGGGTCCAACTCCCTAGGTGGTCTTATCCAGTGCTGGACTGTTATCAACATTATATGCTAAGGACTCCCAATTTTCATCTGTTTCAGCTTTTACATAATACAAGTGCTGTAAGAGTGAGGACTTTTTTTTTCATCATTCTTTTTTCAGTGCCTAGAATAGTCGCTGATATATAATACTCAGTATCTTTCATTGAGGTTTTTTTAAATTTGTAAGTCATGCATTTTAAAAATCAGCTATAAGAACAAATCAGTCAAAAATACCACTCATACTGTCCTAAAAGTATAGGTTATGTGTAAGTTATTTTATTTGGGTGGGCATGTATGTATATGTATGTTGTTTATATGTGCATATATGTGTACAAATGCACGTGCACAGCCTATTGTAGAGGCCAGAAGTCTTCACTGGGTATCATCTTCTATGGTTCTCTACCTTCTTTTGTTTAAGACAGGGTCTCTCACTGAACATGTGGCTCAGCGTTTCCTCTAGGTCAGCTAGTCAGTGAAACCCCAGGATCTTCCTGTCTCCATCTTCTCAGTTGCTACATCCAGCTTTTATGTTGGTGCTGGGGGTTCAAACTCAGGGCCTCATGCCTACATAACAAGCACTTTACCCATGGGACCATTTCCCTAGACCCTCTAGATCTTTATTTTCAATGTTTTTAAAAATTATCTTATTACTAAAGTTTATTTCAGAGCTACTGATTAATTTTAATTGCATTGGTTGAAATGTGATGTTGGAGTGGATGTGGAAATTCAGATTTTTTATTTAGATTACTTTGCTTTAAAGTCTATATTATTTAATATTGCATACATATTCCTTTTTTGCATGAAAAATCAGTAAAATGTCTAATATTTCCCAAAGCGTTTTAAATGTGCTTTATTTGTGTTGTGAGATTTCTTGCCAATAATTTTTAATATCTTAGATAAAAGATCTATAAAACAAACACTAAATACTAGGGTTAGCCCTAAAAAAGTAGACAAATGCAGATGTCAACATGGGGCTGTTCTGAGATACATGTTTGGGAAACTATAGTAATGAATCCATTCAGAAAACTAGGAGGCAGCAGTTAAACTACAAATAATAGTTCTTTCTCTACCACCATTATTTCTATGTATAAACCCTTATTTTCAGGTAAACAAGCACAGAAATTTCAGAAACTAAAGAAACACTGGTCTAAGGAGGAATGCTCAAATTTGATCTATCAGATCTATAAGCCTTACTAATAACACATTTGGACATGCTTACACATACAGTTCATCTAAAGACATTAATTTGACCTTTGTTTTAAATCTTAACTTTATATAAACCTTTTGGAAAACTTAGAACAGTTTTAAGTAAGTGTATAATTGCAGACCGTTTGAAATGCTTTGTTTTTGCTTGTGTTCTCTGTAAGCTTTTTTTCCATTGAATCTGTGCTGCTTCTTTGCCAATGTTTTCCACCGTAGAATCTCCATCTCGCAACCTTGCTTCTCGTGAGCGCATTTACAAAAATTTTGGTGTAGCTGGGCCTGCCTCTGCTCTCTCATCTCTGTCTCACAAACTGAAGGGTGGGTATGCATGCATCTGTGAATGGGCCATTCTTAGTGACCGGAGGATGAGCCTAGAAAGTTTCATTTCACCTCAGTCATTTTCATCCCATTCCATTTTTTAAAGTAAGGTTTATCATTTTATTTAGAATTGTATGTGTTTGAAGTCATTTATGATGTACCTATTCATATTATATTATAAATTATCCTGTTATGCATGTTTATCACAATTGGGATTACAGATATCATTCTTGTTAGTCTTTAAAGCCTTTGTAAGGTCTTCTAAAATAGGAAATTGAAAAGAATTGCCACAAGATGATATGTGTGAACCATAAAGCACATGGATAAATGCAGTATCATATATACAGACTTGATCTCAAACTTGTATTACTATATGTAGCCTGAATACATTGTACCATTCTAGTTTTTATAGAAATATTTTGAAAATTAAGTTAAAAGCTTTTTTAAATTTCATTATTAACGAGTAATATACAGGCACATGTGTGCATATACACTACCACCTGTCCTTTATGAATTTTTCTTACAGTATTTTTATAGTGACTTCCTTTTAATATTTTAAATTTAGAAGTGTTACATGATTAATAGACACATCTTCAAAATATTTTAAATATGCATTTAATTTTTTAGAGTACTACAAATGCTTACTCAAATATTTTTACTATAAAGTGATCTTTAATTGAAGGTAAGGCCACTTGCTGCCAAGTGTGGCAGCCTGTGTTCCATTCAGGAACCCACATGATGGAAAGAGAGAACCAACTCCTACAAATTGTCTTCACACACACACACACACACACACACACACACACACACACACACAGACAAATAAGTGTAAAACAAAATATTTAAGAAAAAATAAGCATATAAATAGTAAAAATAAGGTATAGTAAATAAGATTATAAAACAGATCCGTATATGGTATATTATTTAGCATATTAGGTCATATAACCAAATATTTGCAACATGCTGTGACATGTCGTATTACAATATAGTATTATTTGTGTTATATTCTAGTATGGTGTCATATCCTCTGACTATGATTTGGCTAAGAAAAATCGTGTTGGTGACTTAATGAATACATCCTTCCTATGTAACACGTTCAGTAACATTTAATTTGTTTGACTTCACATACTTTTTATAGCCCATTCTTCTTAATGATTCCATATAGGTTAGAAATTTTTTTTTTGCTTACTGCCTAAATTTACATATTATAAATATAATTATTAAGCCAAATTTTGTTTTGCATGTGAAAGTATGTGTGACCCAATAATTTTAATGAAGCATTTATTTTTATTGTTATTTGGGGAAAGCCATATGATAATTTTTAGTAACAATACATGCTGTGTAATTCTGTGAAAGTCACCTGAGAAGCATAAACAAAAATTAGTTTACACATTTACTGCTCTTAACATTTTTTTGAAAAAAATATTTTTTAAACATTTTGAAGACATATGTTCTTCAAAAGGATTTTGTTATGATTTGAAAAATACATCTTAGGAAGAAATTCTCTGCCATTACTTATGCACTTGAATTTTAGCAGATACTTAGCTGTTGTCACTTACAGATCTTAAGAAAATATAACCCCTGCTAGAGACATAGAAGCATTGAAGGCAGACGTTTGTGGTTTCTAATGCTCTCAGTAGAACACGTGTGCACATGCAGGACAAGAGATGTTCCCAATACTTGACGGATTGTGTGGTTATAACCCACTACTGTGGGTGTGTGCATTGTAGAGCAATCCCAGCACTGTGCATCCATGTGCTCCTGGGTAGATGTATTCACCAAACCATGTAAGTCAACCCTTAGGACACACCTGGAGGAGCTGTGGTTAATCTTGTCTGAGCCCTCCTAATTAAGTAGGAATCCTCAAATAAGTTGATATTTTCTATGAATTAGAAAATTCAGTTAAAATTTATTGAAATGAGGTTTTGAATTATAAGGTGTACTACATATTTATCTTGATTCCTCACTATTATTGTGCTGCTCCTAAAATAAGTGTGTTATGGGTGATTTAAAAACTTCTACCTCTTAGGTGAAAAACAGAAACAACAACAAAAAGAGCCCCAATTGGCTAGAAGTAGACTGATGTTAACTCTCCCAAACACAGTGTGTTTGTTTATAAAACTTGCTTTGCACTACTAGGTCAGGATGGTAAAAGGAACAATAGCGTCTTAGACTACCTCGGAACAGTGGGGGAGCACTTACTTGTCAGACGTACACCTGGTTCCCTTATCTTCCCAGTTAGCATTGATACTTGTCATTTTTGTGATTTCTGTTTACAAATGTATTCGAATCTCAAAATGTGTTTTGAGAACATAATAAAATGAGCACAGAGGGCCAATACTAAAACAAAGGAGAGAGGGAGAAAGAGAGAGACCAACTTCTGTGTTGAAGAAGGAAAATTCATGGTGGAATAGTAAAGCATTACAAGAAATAGTGTGCAAAATACCTTTATTCTGTCAAAGAACTACACTTGTCTGCTAAACATTGGAATGCTGCAATGAAGGAATATTCATTGCACCACTGTGCTCCCCATGGTCTGTTCATGGTGATTCTAAACTTACACGGTGGCTGCTGTCGCCTCTCCATAATTGTAAAGAGTAGATGCTCAGAGAATCTGAATGTGTTGGAATAGTAGAAGAAAAAAATTAAGAAATGAGTATATATTGTTCAGCCAACAAACTGTCTGAACCAATACCATACATAGTCCAAGACCTTAGCACTGGTCACTGAAGGATAAAAGACACAGACTTGTCTTTCCTCCATAAAAGATGACTTTCCAGGAGGAGCACCAAGTCTCTTAATACTTCCTGCTCTGACATGCAGGTGACTCCAGTGTGACTACACTTTCCTACATTACCCACACTTATTCACATCCCTCTTTTTGGGTAAAGGAGAACAGGCTTCATTTATTCCCAGGTAGCAAATTCACTTTTCAAGAACCTCTTCCAAAAGCATATAATTACATCTTGCTGTATTTGTTTTCTCATAACACTTGAATCACTTGGATCACATTGTTTTCCTTCTAAGACAGTTTTTGCACTATAAACAACAGTGGTTTGCTGTTGTTTGTTTTAAGGAGGATATGTAAAGTTAATCTGAACCACCTGCTAGGGCCAAAGCCTGACTGTATTGCTTCAAAGAGAAGTATAATATGCAGAAAAGAAAAGTTGAGAGAAGGCCAGGATACCCAAACCAAATGGTGTCCAGCTAAAACTATCTAGTGATTTGCCTTAGAACGAGATTTTTCTTTCTGTTTTCGCTAGACATGAAGAGCCCAATTCAGACCTGTAGTAGATCACTGTGAAGATCTGTGGTTTCTTTTTTCTGCAGGGGCCTTCAGCTCCAAGTTCTATCAGCTGAGCTTACTGAGATCTTAAAACAGAATTATTTATAAATAACAAAACACCTGACTTCAGTGAGAACACACAATAGCTTTAGGATTTTCAGACTTCACTATGTTATTCTAATCAAAACATAAAATTAAGATGTCTCTTATAAGCTCTTTACTAACCTAATTGTGTTTGCTTTTATAATTGAATACAGTAATTATATAAATGAAGTTTCTTTCTTCAACAAGACCTATGTCATTACCTTAAGTATGCTAAGTTTCACTCTCCTGAATCTCTTAACTTGATTATTTCATGTGGAAGATATTTTTTTTTAGTTTTTAAAGTGGTTTTTCTCTTTCTAGTTTCTTGATGAGTTTAATTCATAAAAGGGCTGTGGATTATATATATCACTAATAGTTCATCTAGGTGAATAAGTACTCTTTATTCAGTCTGTTTTGCATCTGTAGACATATATAGTAGTATTGTGGGGGTAATGATACTATAGAACTTTTATGAGATATATTTTTAATTTTATTCTTAACATGTTTTATATGATAAGTAATGTAGATTTTGTAGTTTTTATTTTAGTATTTAGTGGTTAAATTACTATTACGTTACATTTTATTAACATTTCACTATGAAATGGATCATACAGGTGATAGAGGAACTGTCTCAACATCTTCAAGACCAATCTCTACATCAGGAAAATCAGAGCTGTCCTCTAAACACAGCAGATCAATTAAACCTGATGGGCGTGTGAGCCGGACTACTGCTGACCAGAAGAAGCCAAGGGGGACAGAAGGTTTATCTGCTAGTGAATCCCTCATGTTAAAATCTGATGCTGCAAAGCTGAGGTCAGATTCCCATAGTAGGTCACTGTCCCCTAACCATAATACCTTGCAGACATTGAAGTCTGATGGGAGGATGTCTTCTAGCTTCAGATCTGAATCCCCAGGACCAGGGTCTAGGTCATCATCTCCTAAGCCAAAGACTCTCCCAACTAACAGGTCTAGCCCATCTGGTGCTGGTTCTCCACGCTCCTCTTCACCGCAGGATAAAAATCTACCTCAGAAAAGCACAGCTCCTGCTAAGACAAAACTTGATCCTCCTCGGGAACGTTCCAAGTCAGACTCATATACACTTGATCCAGATACCCTCCGGAAGAAGAAAATGCCCCTCACAGAACCGTTAAGGGGGCGATCCACATCACCAAAACCAAAACCAGTACCACAGGATCCTAAAGACTCCCCTGGATCTGAAAACAGAGCCCCTTCTCCCCATGTAGTACAGGAAAACCTCCACAGTGAGGTCGTTGAAGTCTGTACTTCAAGTACTTTAAAAACAAACAGTGTCACAGACAGCACTTGTGATGAAAACAGTGAATTTAAGAGTGTGGATGAAGGTTCAAATAAAGTGCACTTCAGCATAGGAAAAGCACCCCTGAAGGATGAGCAAGAAATGAGAGCATCACCCAAAATAAGTCGGAAATGTGCTAATAGACACACCAGGCCCAAAAAAGAAAAATCTAACTTCCTTTTCAAAGGAGATGGAGCCAAATCTCTAGAGCCAGCCAAGCAAGCCATGTCTCCCTCTGTGGCTGAGTGTGCCAGGGCTGTCTTTGCCTCTTTTCTGTGGCACGAAGGGATAGTACACGATGCAATGGCCTGCTCTTCCTTCCTGAAATTTAATCCTGAACTTTCCAAAGAACATGCTCCTATAAGAAGCAGTTTGAATAGCCAACCACCCACAGAGGAAAAGGAAATAAAGTTAAAAAATAGACATTCATTGGAAATATCATCTGCTCTAAATATGTTTAACATTGCACCTCATGGACCAGATATATCTAAGATGGGTAGTATCAACAAAAATAAAGTATTGTCTATGCTTAAGGAACCTCCTCTACATGAAAAATGTGAGGATGGAAAATCGGAAGCCACTTTTGAAATGTCTGTGCATCATACGATGAAGTCTAAGTCCCCGCTTCCCTTAACATTACAACATCTTGTGGCTTTCTGGGAAGATATCTCTTTGGCTACAATCAAAGCTGCTTCCCAGAATATGATTTTTCCAAGTCCAGGTTCCTGTGCAGTCCTTAAAAAGAAAGAATGTGAAAAAGAGAATAAGAAAACAAAAAAGGAAAAAAAGAAAAAAGAAAAGACGGAAATTCGGCCAAGGGGCAATTTGTTTGGTGAGATGGCTCAGCTGGCCGTAGGAGGACCAGAGAAAGATACTATCTGTGAGCTGTGTGGAGAGTCCCACCCATACCCAGTGACCTATCACATGCGGCAAGCTCACCCAGGTAAGCAGTTTAGTTGTGGGCGTGTATGCTTTAGCTTTAGTCATCTAGATCACTTTAATTTGAAAATTTATAAAATCTCACATCATGAACCACCATGAATAGTTTATTTAAAGAGATAGAGAAATTCTAATAATACTGTGATCAAGAAATTTAATATTATTTAATTGGAGTATAGCAAATTTTGAAATATTTGTAAGTATTTTATGTTACCCAAAGTTTGACGTGAAGGTTTTACACAATAGAAATAATGGCATGTCTAAACAAGAGGGCATACCTCCATCCCTCTTCTGAAGATCTAATTATAAATTAGAATCCTCTTAAAAAGTTGTCAATTAAATGGATTATACGGATTGGGATGGGGGATTTTCCTATGTAGGTGTTATTAGTTTTATCAGAGGACTGTATGTTAGGTAAATATTTCCATATTTTAATATCCTAAAATTTACTTCAAGTATCAGTACTTGATTTCTGAAACTTGTCATTCTTTTATATGTATATATTTTATTAACATTCTTAAATAAATCTACAGGTACCCATATTCCCTGTTTCCTTAATGTGCTCATCCAAAAATAGAATACCTCAAACGTTTGGAGCATTTAATTGATAGATTTTTTTTTAAATCAAGTATGCTGCTTTTTCTAATGTATGTACAAGCGTTTAAAAAATTACATACTTGCTTCAGGATTTGCTTACTTTGAAAAGATGCATCTATTGTTGACGTGTAAGTAGTAAGGATCAAAGACATTCAGAATTTTAAATATGTGTCTTTTGTTTGTTTTCAGGTTGTGGCCGATACGCTGGTGGACAAGGGTACAATAGCATTGGGCATTTCTGTGGAGGCTGGGCTGGTAACTGTGGTGATGGGGGAATGGGAGGAAGCACTTGGTACCTCGTGTGTGATCGCTGTAGAGAAAAGTACCTCCGTGAAAAGCAGGCCGCTGCAAGGGAGAAGGTATTTTTTTATTCCGTTCAAGTTATATATAATTCATGATATGGCTGTAACGTACAGAAATATATAATCATCATTACATTAGTTAATTTCATGTTATTGATATTAAAATTCAGCTTGTATAACAAAAATAAAATACAAATTCAGTGTTTGTTAAGTAAACTGGTTTTAATTTAAAAATAAGTTATATCCTTGGATACAAATGCTGTATTGACAAATGTTTACAAATGTTTGTGATGTCATTCTTTATTATTGTCTCCTGCACTACACATATATAAAAGTTTCACTCTTCTTTCTTGTCCCTTCTGCTTCTCTACTCTTTCTCTCTTGTCTTTTCTTTAATACCCAATCATATCATAGACTCTTAGAAACTGGAGATCATTCATCCTAGTGACAAACCAAGGCAGAGGCTTCTGCTAAAACTTCCCCTACACAACTCCTCCCCGCCTGCCCCCCACGCTCCCCATTGCTGGGTTTGTTATCGTTTGTTTCAGCAGTCACTATCACTGTTTAAAATACTTTTTCATTTCTTTTTTTTCTAGAAACAACAAAAGTTAAGAAATTCTCTCTTTAAAGAGAAACAGGAAACAATCACTTCAATTCTTTCTTTACCAGGTCAAACAGTCTAGAAGAAAGCCAATGCAAGTCAAGACTCCTCGTGCCTTGCCCACCATGGAAGCACACCAGGTGATCAAAGCCAATGCCCTCTTCCTGCTGTCCCTGAGCAGTGCAGCAGAACCAAGTATCTTGTGTTACCATCCTGCAAAGCCATTCCAGTCTCAGCTGCCCATTGTGAAAGAAGGTGTTTCTGAGGACCTGCCTGTCAAAATGCCTTGTCTCTACTTGCAGACATTGGCTAGGTAATAAGACTTTGTTTTTGTTTGTAATTACCTTTGGATTTACAGCTTCTGATGATTAATATCATACCGTAAAATGGTCCAAAACTTATTTGCATACCCACACTACTACAGATAGCATGCAGTAAACAAACCTTCAGAATTCCTTTCTTGTTGCCCTGGCTGACATGACTGGGAGTAGAGTGCACATTTTATGCCAGTGGGTCCTTTGTCAGTTTGTGCTGTTACTATTAATACAAACCATGTCCTAGGAAGTAAAACTGGCATTTTTTATTCTCTATGAGTTGACTTTCAGTCTGTTAGTCAGAAATGCTGAGAGGAAAGAAAAAGATGTTTCCTGTAGAAGTCTTGTCTTTATTCATTCTGTTTACATTTAAACAAGTACCAGCTGAGTACCAAGGACTCAGAAATGAATATACAAAGTCCTGAATGTATTCAACACTGGTGGGAAGATGAGACATGTCATTAAAACCTTTACAGTATCATGTTAGGTGTACTCAGATTGAAGTATGTATAGGATGCTGAAAGAACTGATAGAGTACTAGGCAAGTGGTGGGAGGAAAGCAATTCCTTGCAGAGTAGACGCCAATGAAATCTCATTCTGTTTAACTACTTGAAATGATGATCTGGGTAACATGGGGCTCTGTAGCTCATGCTGATTCTCCTGTAACCAGAGGCAATGAAGGAAGAATTTTAAACAGGGAATTAATCAACCTGGTTTGCAATTAAAAGGTCACAATGCCGGGCGTTGGTGGCGCACGCCTTTAATCCCAGCACTCGGGAAGCAAAGGCAGGCGGATCTCTGTGAGTTCAAGGCCAGCCTGGGCTACCAAGTGAGCTCCAGGACAGCCAGGGCTACACAGAGAAACCCTGTCTCGAAAAACCAAAAAAAAAAAAAAAAAAAAAAAAGGTCACAGTATGGAATGTGGAAACGAATACGGAAATCAGATAAAGGATTTAAGACAAAAGATGGAGAAATGCTTGTTGGTGATGTATGTTACTCCACTGGACTTGAACTGTGCAGCCTGCACTTTCTTGTGTTGTATACTAACACTCCAAAATTATAAAACATGGGAGGGAAAAAAAATGTGCCAGCATGGCACACTTAAGGAGCTGGACTGTGACAGTGATGGTATAAAATGAAAAGAGAGAGAGTGGTATAAAAGGAGGCTTGTATCTTAGGCCTGCATGACTAGTGATGATCGAGGCCTAAGCCTGGTCTAACGTAGATATTCTCACCTTAGCACCTGGATAGTCAGTGGGATCATTCACCAAGAACTGAAGGATGAAACTGTTCTCAAAACATAAGAAAATGAGTTCCATTTAAGTTTGGGATGTATGTGATACCTAGAAAGTAATATCAGACTTTTATCTCTACGGGTCCACTTCTGTGATTATTCTAATGTTTCCCCTTTACTTGTAGATCTGCATGTACTGCTTTGACTTTTTCAAGGGAGATTTAAAATGCAGAGGATGTATATTGCCATTGCACTCTTAAGTTCTTGGGTTTACTTTAATACAGGCACCATCATGAAAATTTTGTGGGCTATCAAGATGACAACCTATTCCAGGATGAAATGAGATATCTGCGTTCGACATCTGTCCCTGCCCCATACATTTCAGTAACTCCTGATGCAAGTCCCAATGTATTTGAAGAGCCAGAGAGCAATATGAAGTCTATGCCACCAAGGTACTTTAGTTCTGTCTTTCTGAGTGACGAGTGTTTGGTGGAAGAAAGGCTGAACTATAAATAAATATTCTTGCAGTCCTTTTATACAGCTTTCTGTCTCAGGAAGAACATTGAGTCAGCTCTGCTAGCTATTGGAGAGATATGAAAAAGTATGCATATATGAACGGAGTTCTTGATGGGAGGCAGACCACTGGGAGAGAAAAGATAACTATAACCATTCAATGAAAGATTATATTGAAGCCTGTAATTTTGAGTGATGGATTTAGTCAGAGGAGGGAAAGTTGACTTTGAGGCAGCACTTAGACCAGTGGTAGAAATGGCACAGAGCATGAATCATGAATCTTAAACTTTTTGGATCATGGTTTACAGTGCATTCTCTTTTAGCTCTATTGTTAGTGCCAGACAGAGAGCTCCTTGAAAAGTGAATGATGCCGGGCATTGGTGGCGCACGCCTTTAATCCCAGCACTCGGGAGGCAGAGGTAGGTGGATCTCTGTGAGTTCGAGGCCAGCCTGGGCTACCAAGTGAGCTCCAGGAAAGGCGCAAAGCTACACAGAGAAACCCTGTCTCGAAAAACAAAAAAAAAAAGAAAAGTGAATAATTCAGGTTAATATAGTGCACAAGGAAACTTGACTCCCATTGAAGCTTTGATAGGAAAAGCGTGGCAATAATGCAAGAGTAGCATAGTGTCATTAAGAAGCTGATAGTTTACTAATAGATTTCAGCTAGATGTGTAGAATTGGAGTGCACTGGCTGCAGTCATGAAAAAGATGGATAAAGAAGGTATTTTGTAGGGAAAAATCAGTGTGACTTTACTGAATAATGATAAAGGTAAGTTTAGATAGCATCAAAGGTTCAGTAACTGAACATGTTACTTGTTCACAAGAACAATGAACATGGGAACATGCATCATTGGAAAGGAAGATCTTTGCTGAAGAGAGACATGATTATTCAGATATAGCATTGTCTGTACTATACAGTAATAACAATAAACTAAAATAATAGGTACATTGTTATTTATACTAGGGCTAGCAATGTCCAAATGAGTATTTTTTCCAAGAAAAAATACTTGCAATTTTTCCCATCACCTGTGTGGATTGTTCCTTGGTTTGTTTGTGTTTGTTTGTTTGTTTGTTTTAATTTTTTTTGGAGCTGCTCTTGACATTGTCTCCAAGAGGATAGCTCACCTTTTATATCTTTAAAGGATGAAAGTGTCTCTGAAAATGGAGTTGGGATCATTTTTAGACTACTCTAAAAAATGTAATTCAGTGGAATGATACCATGGTCTAGGATTAAACTCATGTAGAACAAACTGCTAGTTGGAAATAGTGAGGTAAAGCTGTATAATAGAATCTTCCACCAAGTAATTTTTAATTTTTTCTTTAAAAAATAAAAAATAAATATTCACCAGCTCTAATATATACAGATTGCTATAAATTTCCATGCTAGCCATGAAAAGAATCACAACTTACTGAGAAGCTGAATAACCTTCCAGTTTATAGAAAAGCAAATCAAGTGAAAGTATGCAAAGCTCTGACAGAGATCTTGTTATTACAAACCCGAGTATGTACCATCTCTGCAGCCACAGCTACATGCTGCTAAGGCCCCAGGGAGTGCCTCCACAGAGCAATCTCTGCCTTACAGTGGAAATAACACTTTGTGTTATCTCTGAGAGGAATAATATGTGTATCAAGTATGGTTGGGAACAGAAGTCCAAGGAAATCCACAATATTTTATCAGAGCAAGCTGGGAAACATAACAGTTGACCCACTGAAACATTGGTGAAATGAAATTACTGGTTTATCACATAATAACTTAAAAAAAAATCTGGAAGAAAATTCACCTGAAGGAAAACAAGAAAATTCCTCTAAGTAATTTATAGTATAAAAAGATGATTATGACATAAATTTAATAGAAATAAAAGCTCAAATGTAGAAATCAGATAAAAACCCAGATGAAGTAAAAAGATACGTTATAGAACTAAAATGACAGACCAAACATCAAACCAGCACTATCCTAAAACTAAATTAGTTAGAAATGTATAGAACCATAAGTTACATTACCAATACATTATGATGTTGGTGTTGATTACAAAGGGCCACTGAAATAGAGTGGGAATCTTTTTATAATAAATATTAAGATAGTAAGTTACTAAAATTCAGAACAACCAAACAACAAAAATAGGAATAGTTCAAATATGTGAGCAAGAAAAACAGGTCGTCTTGCAAAAGGGAAGTTAGGCAGAAATCAAACTCTGTATAATAATTTTGGATCAGAAAAAAAAATTGAAATGTTTTCTGAATTTTTAAAACAAATAAAATGTTACCTTAGAAGTATGCCTAATGTCAGATATACATATATTTGAACCAGACATACTTGAAAACAAAAATACTTGAGAACATTGATACATATGTGGCTATAGTATGTGTTGCTTTTAAATACTGTTCTATTACAAACCCAAGATTAACTATGAGTTAATAAACTAAGATCAATTGATTAATGAAAACTAAGTTTAAAAGAATACCTCTCCCCATCCAGTTCCTTCACTGCTCCCTACTCCCTCTCAAATTCATCACCCCTTTAATTATTATTGTTTGTATATTGTGTATATATGTGCATATATATGCACATATACATACATACACATCCCTCCTGAGTCCATTTAGTGTTACTTATATGTATATATATTTAGGGATGATCATTTAGGATTGGATTAACTTTCATGGAGCTCAAACCTTGGAAGACTGTTTCTCCCTCTCCCAGCAGCCACTGATTGCCTATAGCTATTTATTATCTTAAAGGTAACCCACAGCTGTCTAATTGGTCTTAAGGCCTGCTCAATAGGAGGATTTTCATGCCAGTAATATAAACCTACCCAGCTACCTGTGACTGAAGAGATCATGGATGTACAGGAGAACCCCCTTTTCTAAACCAGTATATTTTCTACCTGTATTCTAAAGACTTATTCTTATACCCACAGATAAGTATAGCACTCAACTTTTATTGCACTCTGGTGTAGCCACATGGACTTTTGACAGCACTCCTTCCCAAGAGTGTAAAACCCAACAGAACACTCAAGTATCCAAATAATGAATGAAGCTTCATTTATTTGTTTTCATTATATATCATTTCTCTGTATTTGCTGTATTTAGTATTATTCCTGCCTGGGTTTTTTTTCCCCTTGAATATCTTCAGACTATGAATTTTAAGTTAGGAGGCTAGGGAGGTGGCTCAGCAGTTGGGAGCACAGGCTGCTCTTGCAGAGGACCAGATTCAGTTGCCATCACCCACAGTGTAGCTCCAGTCCTAGTAGTCTCTCACCCTCTTCTGGCTTCTGGAGACACAAAGCATACACATA
Organism: Peromyscus attwateri; assembly: GCA_902168425.1. Classification (NCBI taxonomy): domain Eukaryota; kingdom Metazoa; phylum Chordata; class Mammalia; order Rodentia; family Cricetidae; genus Peromyscus; species Peromyscus attwateri. Next base: position 1,370 of record CABHPP010126645.1, on the reverse strand, counting down.
ATGTGTATACGTGCAGACAAAATATTCACACACATAACATAATCTTTAAAAAGCAAAGAAGTCAGGACTTTTGGTACCTTTTTTTCACTTGAAATGCAAAGGATTTAAGGAAAGTGTAAGTTTTAAGGTACAGTTCTGACATCAATCAAAATGTCACATTGTTGGAAAAGATTACATTCATTCCTTCTTTTGAGATTTTATTTTTTTTTATATGAGTGTTTACCTGAATGTATGTATGTCTGTGTACTACATGTATTCCATGCGTGTGGAGCCCACATGAAATTCAAATGTCTGACTCACTGTTATAAAGTAAATATAATTACATTTCATTCACTTCATTCTCATGAATTTTTACCGTCTTCTTTTATGCCTGCAGTTTGGAGACCAGTCCCATAACTGACACTGACTTGGCTAAGAGGACTGTCTTCCAGCGGTCATACTCGGTTGTTGCTTCTGAATATGACAAGCAGCATTCCATTTTACCTGCACGAGTTAAAGCCATCCCTAGAAGAAGAGTTAACAGTGGAGACACCGGTAGATATAAAGATAGAAAAGAGCTTGAGTGATCAGACTGTCAAAACCTTTTCCTCTGCAGATAATTTGTAAAATGTAATACCTGAGGAGAAATAATATATCTGTCTTTAATTTGTGATAAATGCACCTATATTTTGTATCTCAGTGAGAATAGATATTTAGATCAGTCAATATTTATTCAATATATTCAATTTTAAATCTTAACTTGCTAGGTATCTAACCCCATACACACACATACTGCTATCATTATCCCTTCTACTAAGCTTAGGGATAATGCACCTATATTTTGTATCTCAGTGAGAATAGATATTTAGATCAGTCAATATTTATTCAATATATTCAATTTTAAAATCTTAACTTGCTAGGTATCTAACCCCATACACACACATACTGCTATCATTATCCCTTCTACTAAGCTTCATGAACTAACAGGTCCAAATGTGCTTAAACATTCAGTTATTTCTCACCATCCATAGAAGCATATAACTCTTACAGGCACCATTGCACTGAATAGATATGAAACCTCAGAGATATGAATAACTCTTAATGGGTTTTTCAAGTTATGTAATCTGAACTAATTGCAAGTTATAAGGTGTTTTTTTTTTTTTTTCATTTCATTTTTAGGTGCTCACTATGTTGCTCAGGCTTGCTTCAAACTTGTAACTCTCTTGTCTCAGCCTCTCAAGTACATGGATTGAAGGAACATGTTACCATACTGGCTTACGTATGTTAATATTAAAGGTCACCAGTAAAAAATATTGTTGAGCACCATTGAACAATTTGTAGGTTTCTTCAATAAATACCTTATAGTTTGTATTGAGACGCTGCCTTAGTTT
>CABHPP010126644.1:11884-45160 GCA_902168425.1 Peromyscus attwateri | reverse complement strand
TTTTTCGAGACAGGGTTTCTCTGTGTAGCTTTGTGCTTTTCCTGGAACTCGCTTTGGAGACCAGGCTGGCTTCGAACTCACAGAGATCCGCCTGCCTCTGCCTCCCGAGTGCTGGGATTAAAGGCGTGCGCCACCAACGCCCGGCCTCAAATCTTATTTTTTAAAATTATTCTGGAGGTGTTTAATGCAGACTATAATACATCAAGTGTGTGTATTTGTTGTGTGACATTATTCCTGGGAAGACATGAATAAATGTCTACTCACATCAGAGAGGGAATTAACAACAGACCCAAGTGAGGATATCACTCAAGTCAACCTGGTGAATCAATTATTAGGGTTACTTACAAGAATATGGGGGAGGGGTTCATTTACAGGAGGAGAAATTATTCTAAAATAGATGCCTCACCAAAGCCCACCCCAGCATGGGTGACAGCTCACAAAAGATAGGAACCTGTAGCCCACTGCACAGCCTACAGGCAGCACAACAGATTGGAGTCCTTTCCACATAGTTCAGTTGGTCTGAGTCTCTTCCAGGTAGTTCAGCTAGTCTCTGCTCTTTTTAGGCAGCTTAGCTTGTCTAAGAGTGTCTCTCAAAAGTCCTTACAGCTTCCATATGCTCAGAGAGTATGTGACTTGAATGAGAATGTCCTCATTAGGCTCACAAGTTTTTTATGTTCAGTCCCTAGTTAATGGAACTATTTGAGAAGGATTGGGAGGGTGGCCTTATTGGAAGAAGTGTGTCACTTGGGATGAGCTTTGAGGTTTCAGAAGCCCACACTACTCCCAGTTAGCTCTCTCTGCCTCGTGATTGTGGATCAAGATGTGAGCTCTCAGCTAATACTCCAGTGCCATGCCTGTCTGCTTCCCACTATGATGGTCATGGACTAACCCTCTGAAACTGTAAACAAGCCCTCAATTAGATGCTTTGTCTTATAAGTTGCCTTGCTCATGGTGTCTCCTCAAGTGCTAGAATAGTAACTAAAAAGGGGAGGAAGCAGTCTAGTGGATCTGGTCAAATTCAGGGACTTCCTGAAGCCTTTGAGTTGTTCACTTCCCAGGTTTAATGAGCTTCCCTGAAGGATGGAATCCTGTTGTTTTACCTCCTCTTAACACATTTAGTGTCTTAATAAGCTTTCATATTAGAATATCCTGTTGCCCCACCTTTCCTCCAATGTCCTGTATTTTAACAAGCTTTCCTTTAAGATGAAGGTTGTAATCTCAGAGTAACTGCTACATGACAATGTTGTCATTTCATGTAGTAAACATTAACACATATGTATGATGGGAAAATATAATGGAAAGGAAAAATAATGGCACATGATTGGCATAGAAAAGAAAAAAAACTAGGGAAAGTTGCAAAGACGGAGACAGAAGAAAGAAAATAATTAGAAGCAAGACAATAAGTTTAAATGTAAATACATGTATGAAAATACATTCTTATGCTTTTCAGTGATCTATCTAAAACTCAAAGATTCTACAGACATCAATGATGGAGTCCTAATGAGTGTGGTGGTGTAGCATGGTAAGGAAGGATTACACTACAACATGACTCCTGAGGACTGAGGGAAGATAAATAAGTATCTTTGTTATTTTTTAAATGAATTATTTTTATTGTCAACAAACAAATTTCTTCACTCACCTTTTTTCAGTAAACAAAGGAAATTAGCAGGCTTGGGAGTTATGCACTCTAGAACTGACGAGATTAAGGACTAAGATATAAATTTATTGGCTCACAGTGATGGTAGTGTTGACTACCATGAGCACACTAGTTATACAGTAGTCTGTGGGAGGACAGGCATCCAGACATAGCTCACTTCATAGAGATCCCACTAGACAAGTGGGTTTGCAAGTTTCAACTAGAAGTGGGACAAGGCAGGTTTCTTTTCAGAATCAAAAGGCAGAACAAATGAAAAAAAAATGTGTTCAACTTTCACACATTTGAGCATTTACAAATAACGCAATCAAGCTTTATATTTTTGACAACCCTTCTTTACATGCTCCATTTTCTCACTATTGGTTCCAAGTTTTATCTTCATTCCCAATTATGCTAGTTACATTATACAGAAAACAAACAAGCAAAATGAACAAACAAGCCTTCCTAGGGCCTGGAGAGATGGCTCCGCAGTTATGAGCCCTTGCTGCTCTTGCCCAGGGTCGGGGTTTGGTTCCTAGCACCCATGTAAGGTGTCTCATCACCATCTGCAACTCCAGTTCCCAGGGATCCAACAACCTCTTGTGAGCACTCCACCTCTGTAATTCCTTTTGCTGAAATAGCCACCTTGACCAAGAAAGACAGGACCACAAAGGGGTAGATAGCTGGTCCCACCACTGCCACCATCTGTGGCAGTTGCCTCTCCATTGTACCCACTGCAGCTGACAGAAGCTACTCCTTAGGGGTTGCCGCCATGCCTGTAGACCACTCCAGACCCTCCATGGCCACCACCTCTGCTGACCAGTTCTTGCCATATTTTAACCACACTTCTTTCAACCCATGCTTACTTTCCTTTCTGGTGGAAATGCCTTTTTGCTTTACTACTTCTACTGACCCCAAAGCTTCTGGTCTTCTTCCTCCTGAAGCACAACATCGATTATTTCACCAAAGATTCAGGCCCTCTGCAGGGTGAAGGTTCCTTTCATTCTAAAGACTTCATGTTCTGGTAGGTCTTTCTTCTCTGCTTTGGCTTTCTTTTGTCTTCTCCGATTAGGGAGAACATGTTTTGGGCAAACTACAACAGTTTTCTATTAGAAACCTATAAACAGGCATACTTTTAACCTCTTGGGAACACAGATAGACTGTCTGACCCAGGCTGAATGTCCCTTCTCCCTACAGCAATCTCAATCAACCATCAAGGATACTGCCAGGCTGACTGAGGCAGCATGCTCAGTTTCCCATTATCTGCCTTTGTTTCTTTAGGCCTGTGCCATTATTTTATCTATCATGGTGTTGGTCCCACAAATACTGCATTTCCCAGGTTTTGAGCTACATGTTTATTAACCTAGAGTGTTTTTCAGGTCCTGGCAAGTCAAACACCAATATGAAGTCACAGTCACCCTTCTCTTTAGGTCTCTTTGGCTCTCTATCATCTAAGGGGGGCATTTTGAATAACTGCACAGTCTTTATGTATTGGAAAATATGACTCTCCCTTCTGACCAAAATGAAATTGAACAACACAGATATGACAAGAACATATGGGGACGTGGCCATTAAGTGAGAATGTCCTAACTGACCTTGAAGACAACACTAAGGTCATGTGTATTCCTAGTTCCAAAGTTAGCAAAACATAATCACATCTTTTCATCAAACTTTTCTCCATAATCTTCCCTCTCACAGTTTCATGTTTTCATTTCTTTAATAAAACACTCATAAGAAAATTCATCATCACCAAGACACATCCACTTGTTGTATCTGAATTTCATGTATGTCAATATCTTAACATTTTTAATCTTAATTTTATTTTTAATTATGTGTATATGTGTTCATGTGAGTTCAGGTCCCTTAGAGGCCAGAAGAGGGCGTCGGATCCCCTGGAACTGGAATTACAGTTGGGTGCCATAGGATCTGGGAACAGAACATAAGTCCTGTGCAAGACCAGCAAGTGCTCTTAACCACTGAACCATCCATCTCTTTAGCCCCACCCATCTCTTTTGTATATAAATGTCCAATTGGGATCTTTCTGTAATCTCCATCTCAAAACTATGCCTTCAACCCACTTCAAACATGGACTTTCTTCAGCCTCCCCAAAGCCAAACTTTCCATAAGAGCAGAACCACTGAAGTGACGACCTCTTGATATTTCTAAAGGCGGATCACAATGAGGACTGAGACATGCTGCTGTGTCCGAGGAAGCTGGCCTCACAACGCATGTTTCCTTAAATGTACCTAAAGGTCTGTGCTCCTGGTCTCCCAGGTCTTTTAAGAGCCTCTTTTTATCTGCCCCTTTCTCTCCTCCTGCTTGCTGCTAACCCTCCCTACCCCAGGGCACCAAGGTCAGGTGTGGTGGGGCGGGACTGCTGCTCTTTCCTTGTGGCATCTGCTCCATGCCATCTCAGTTGGCAGCGCTCTGAGCTGGCTTCCCTCTCCCAGCTCCATCTGGTTGCTGTCCAGCATAGCTACCCTTCCCCCTCCTATCACCAGCCACGGCTGCTGCTTGAGGTCTGCTCCATGCTCAGGTTGGAGGCTGCTGTTCCAGGACAGGTGGGCTTAACTATGTGGGAATCCTTTAAACTCTATGTTAATTTTAGGATCTGTAAAAATTGCTCTAAAGGACAGAGCTGAAATTCGTACATGAATTTGTTAATCTTGTAGGTGAATCTTGGAAGTTTTTCCACCTTAACAATGCTAGCCTTCCACCTTAACAATACTTGCATTCCACCATAAAGAGTCTACCTTCTAATCCAGGAACACAGAATATTTCTTCAATTATTTAAATTTTTCTTAATTTCTTTCAAGGATATTTTGCTTTTACATTTTCCTGCTTCCTGCTGCAGGAATGAACGAGCATTGCCTCAGGCTGGCTGCTTGTTGTCTTGAAGTACAAGAAACTGAGTCTGTGGAGAGATGTGATAAAGATATCCTCCAGCCCTGGCTGTCACACGGTCCCCTTGGTAGATCACCTCAGAGCTAGCAGTTAGATGAGGCAGAGGAGCGCAGCCATTGAGAGGAAGGCTGGGCTTGGGGGACTGACTTTGCTCATGGGATGTTCCCCCTTTTCCTCCTTTTCTGTTTACTATTTATTTGTTTGTTTGTTTGTTTCAAGCAGGGACTTATCTATCCCAGGTTGGCCTCAAGCTCACCATGAAGCTAAGAATGACACTGAACTTCTGATTCTCCTGCCTTCACATCTCAGGCTCTGGGATTACAGGAGCGTGCCGTGATGGCTGACTATTTTTCAAAGTTCTTCATTTTGTCCAGGTCGCAGATCTCCCAGAATACAGATTTTACTATAAATCAATATGTGTCTTCATTATATAAATATATATATGTGAATTTTATGCAATTTCAGTGATGTCACGGTGTTGTTAAAATGTTATCTATTGAACATCAGGGTCAACTTTTGTAACCCCAAGACTGTGGCAGGTGCTTGCATATAAAACTCAGTGGGCCATAGGAAAACAGCCTGCATCACCCGAAAGGAGACAAAAAGACAGACAGACAGACAGACTGTCCATGAGTAGGTAGGCAGGCAGTAGAGGACATATTCTAAAGGGTATAAAATCACAGTATCTGAACAAAAGTGCAAGGCGACTTCCCAGTACTTTACTGACCACATGCCTTGCTTTCCACCCAGACCCGTGACCTACACACATGCACCTTTCATGTTCTGAAACCACCAGCTTTTAATGAAATCAAATAGTCCTTTCTGAAACAGGGTAGAAAGGAGCAATGCTCTTCCAACTAACTGTGGTAAGAAGGGTCTCTTCTCTGACGCTATCATGCAACCATGCCAGTTCCTGAACGAAAATCAAGCTGTGAACAACTTCATTGCCACGGCTGTAGGAAGATTTGGTTTCCCCATGGCTGGCAAGGATAATGTCCAAATATCTCTTCATCAGGACATCTTCTTTCTTATGTTTTAACGGGACATGTGTGTGTGTGTGTGTGTGTGTGTGTACATCATGGGAGTGAGGAATGGAAGGAGCAAATGACTCATTTTTAGATTCAATATGCACTGAGTGTTTATATCTACTGCCTTTCTGCTCGAGTATATATCAATATTTATTGCTAATTCAATGTCAAAATTTGACCTCACTTTTTTTTTTTTTTTAGTCAATGTATGCTTCTTGGAGCAATAAATCTTTGTAATCACCATGGTTTAAATCAATGCCTGTTTATGGTCTATTCATCATTTTTCAATCAAACTTCCCATGCTTCAGATACATTGGGTATCAGATGACTAGGGTTGGAGTACCACCAAAGTGAGGTTGAGAGTCAAGGGATTCTTACAACCTGCTCTTGTCCAGAAGAGCTGAAAGGAACATGGAAAATAACATGAAAAGTGGGTAAAGTGCTTTTGTTGGGATAGAAACTGCTGGTTACAAAATGTTTATAGTAGAAAGAGCCGAAGGCTATCCAAACAGTACTAGGCTGGAATCCTATCTTTCCAAGGAGATCAAGTCACCCAAAAACATATTCACCTGTGCGCAATAAAAAATTGACTTTTCCTTTCATGATGATCTTGGGTTAGTGGTAAAAGTTGTTTTAAAGGTGGAATCATGAATCAGGTCAAATTCCATTGAACAAAGTCTTCTGATGAGAGTTCCCAAATGGCTCTGCTTGATGACAGGGCAGAGACCAGTGTCTGGCTGTGGTAAACCTGAGGAGGGTTAAGAGTGACATACAGCCATGTTGGTTGTAGCAGCCCCACAAAGCCCCTCAGCTTCCTCTTTAGAGTAATCTAGGAAAGAGTCCATGATGGTTGGAAGTCAGCAACACAAACTGAAGCCTGGGTCATGGAACTCCATCTCCTGATCTGCAAGGACCAGATGATCAGAAGACCCATTTGAGTGCAAAAATCCTATATTTTGTGGATCCCTGTGGCATCTCTAAGGGGATTAACCAACCCATCTGATCATGCACAGGTCTTACTGGTGCTCTGTATGGTGACACCAGCAGAAAAGGTCTCCAGGTGGCCTTAGATCAACCTAGTGCCTACCCTTTCTCATGTGTTGTTTTCTAGAATAACTGGGGAATGTGATGGGAATGCCATACCCTGAGATAAGAGAGGTCAAGTCTGACAGTTCCTACTCAGCTCGTGTCCTTAGAATAGTATTTCCTGAAGTGCTTTAGTCCAGCCAGACATAGTATCTTGGGGTGTAATGCCTCATGCAGGTAGGCAGGCAGGTAGCTTTTCTAGCTCCCCCAACTGCTGGACCATGGGAATACATAGGTGCAGATCATCTACATGAAGTGGAATTCCTGAGCCTCAGAGTAGTAGCCAACAGGGACTCCCAGACCACCCTTCTGTAAGTTCTAATCCTACATGGTAACTTTTTGTTAGATGTCCTGTCTCCTTGAACTCAGCCAAGTTGAAAGCAAGTGCACTCAACTCTGATTCCTGGACAGCAAATCACACAGCGTCCCAGAGCAAAGCACTCTGGGTAGGAATGGTCCTGACTATCCAGGAGGTGTTTGTAGCACCCTGGAATGCCTAACTTACTTTATTTCTTCCAGCAACTGAAAGAGTTAGTCAGGGCCCTCTGGTTGTGTGGGTTTAGTGGAATTTGACTCGGTTCATGTAGCCTACTGGGAAGAGGGTTCCCAAATGGTCCATATTGACATTACTTCTCAACCACCTATGTGACAACCTTGGCTCTTCTGCTACCTCTGTCTATTTGAATGATCCTCATTCCTATTAGGGCATAAATTATCAACTTGGTAGCAAATGCATTGTGGGTATTTGTCATGAACAGTGCAGTGCAGAGATGATGAAAGAAAGACTTTTGAACTAGGAAGGTCCAGATCAACCTACTGAGATGACTCTTGACAGTTTAGAGGGCAGTGACCTAATGTGTACTATTGGGATGGCAGGATTTTAGACTTGATGCATCCATGGAATGTAAATCTCTGTCCAAAGTTTAATGTGGATGGGGTCTGTCAACAGTAAATACTAGCCATCCTCTCCCTTCTCCTCCTCCTTCTAATCCTTCCTACCACCCCTGCCTTGTCCTCTTCTCTGGTCCCTGTTAGCATGGCTGGTATTACTGTATAACCTCATACTAAGTGCTCAGAGAACATATGTGAAAATAAAATATAACTTTTGTCTCTTTATAGTTTAGCTGAGAAGGCAAACTAATGTACATAGAAGAAATGAAGCCCAGTGGTAGTAAAATTGTGATTGTGGTGTTTAAGATGGATCATGACAGAAGCAGCCTAGACCTGCTCTGGATTCCAAGCTGTGTGTAGAATCACTATAAGCCCAGCCCCTGAAATAACATATTTCCTTTCTCCTACTGAGGAGGGAGTTGAGTCCTAGTGAGACAAATACCTTGGACAGCGTTGCTACTAGAAGTAAGGTAAGTACTTATGAGGGAGGTGGGTGCAATCTACCAGAAGTAAGGTAAGTATTTATGAGGGAGGTGGGTGCTGATCCTCTCTGACTTCCAAGTCACTGCTCTTTCCAGTTTTCCACATGCCTCAGTGGATGATCAGAGAAGAAATAGGATGATCAGAAAAGGTTCAAAGGAAACTAGGAATGAACTTCCAATAATCTATAAACATGCCATAACCACTCCATGGTGTAGTTAAGGAGAAGGTTTCTATTGTAGATACGAGAGAGAGAACAGCCAGAAGCATCTGGAAGAGTCCAGAGCAAAGAGATAACGAAATAGACTAAACATGTCCAGTAAGCTAGACATGCCCAGGGCTATCTGCAAGAGAGAGGATAAAGCAGAGGATAGAGGACACAGGGCATAGAGAAAGAAGCCGGAGTAGACAAAGAGGGTGTCGGGGAGAAACATCAGAATAGCAGGGTTATAAGGAAAATGAGTAGCTGTGGGGAGGGAGGCCTGTGGGTTTAGGAAGTTTAGGGTAGAGGAGGAGATGAGAAGGGCCAGGATGCTAGCATGGACTTTGAAACATGGAGCAGGTACTAGTGATACTGAGGGAGCCTGGAGGCCAGCATGAGCTTTGATATGCTACTAGGTACTACAGGTAGCCATATGTCCCTTCTGTCAGAAGCAAGGGAAATGACTCCCTTTGGTAGATGGGAACCAGTTTCACAAGTTCCTGAGGAATGCTGGCTTTTTTTCTAACTGCCCAACATCCCCCTATAGTCCAGGTTGAACTTACTTCTGGATATTTGGACTGCCTTTTGGAGTTTGGGGAACTGAAATTTCCTTGGTGCCTGACAAATAAGACCCTAAAATGTGACAACATCTGGCAGTTCCCAGGTAAAGAGGAAATTCAAGAAAGATAAATTCCATCAGCTGTAACACCTGGGAGGGCTGGGCGTATGATAGGCAGGAGGGTGGCATAGACCTTCCATGAATGGATGCTCTCTCTCTCTTTCTCTTTCTCTCTCTCTCTCTCTCTCTCTCTCTCTCTCTCTCTCTCTCTCTCTCTCTCTTTAGTCTTGTGTAGTGTGGTCTAACAGCTGTGTTGATTCAACAGCATGCAGGAACCAAATCAAAGCCTTCAGTATTCTATTTAGAAGTGTGCTAGTGGAAAGGAATTTTAACTGCATTAAATGTCTGTGGTCAACACAAGAATATTTGGAATTTCTTAGGTGTTCTTAGTTTTTTGTTTTGTTTTGTTTTGTTTTTGTTGTTAGAAATTTTCAGATTTGAACAAAACTTGAAAATGTTGCTGGAAACATTTTTATATTATTTTTAGGTCATGTAACTGATGCTAGGAAATGTGTTTGTCTTCAAGCTCAAACCTATCAGGTCTCTTGGAGGTCTGGCAGCTTTGTGAACCCTAAAAGCAAGCCAGTGCTGAACTCGTACGTTCTTCTCTGGTCTACATTTGTTTTCTCTTTTATCACTTGCTGTTCTTAATTTTTTTCTTCTGATTTCTTTCCATCTGGAATTTCCCCCAACATTTGAAATAAATCATCACGTAGTTAAATTTTAGCTTGCTTTCTTTACTCATAGGTGAACTCAAGGTTGCATATTTCCCTGGCCCTGTCTTAATTTTACCTCACATGATTTGGTGTCATGCATTTATTTTTTCAAAATACTTTCTAATTTCCTATTTGACTACATCTTTGACCCATGGGTTTTAAAGCATAATACATAACCACTGGGGAATTTTCCAATTATTGATTTTTTTCCCTGTGATCCAGATTAAGTTTTAATCCACTGTGGTTAGAATATCCTGTATAATTTCAATTGTTAAAGATTTAGTAAGCTATATTCTGTAGTGAAAAGCATGTCGTCTCTTTGATAAATACTTATGATGATGGAATGTCTTAACTACAAGGTACACTCTAATGCTGGTGACAGGAGGTGCTTCAGGTCAGTTGTTTAAAATTTACTAACCATGTTGTTTGAATATTCCACATCTTTGCTGGGTTTTCTTGATGCACTGATTCAGTACCAAGAGTTTAAATTCCAGGATAATTAATTGTGGGGAGCTTAGACAGCCTTGGGTAGATTTGTAAAGAGCATATGAAGTCCCGAGGAAATGTGTATTGTTGATACTGGCATGGCCATGTCGAGGGACAATGTCCCAAACCCATGAGAAACTGGCAAAGCCTTCCTCTCCCTGGGTCAGGATCAGAGGGATGGAAAAGCCTTCCTCTGGATAAGTGTGAATGTTGATGGTGCGTGTGAGTGGGAGTGTTTACAGATGATTGACAAGTGTGTGTGAAGCCCAGCAACTGCAGCTTCCTCCTCCTGTGTGTTTACAGTCTCACAATGTTGTCCTATAGAGATCTACATAGACTAGCTAACCCTTCCCCCTGAGCTGTACATAGTGAACATGCTGAAGGTCTGGGTTGTTGTGTAATAGGTACCTTCTATCAGAGCAAACACAGCCTACCCGAATCCAGATTTTCTGTACACGTGTCTGTGTGTCTGTCCTTTTTCATTCCCTCACCACCCCAGGCAGGTTTCTAGGACCAAGCCATACAGGCAGGGTAATTAATGATTTTCTTACTTTTTGATTCATTTTTAAATCTTTGCTGTTTGGGGCTGTGAATAAGAATGGCCCCCAGAGGCTTATAGATGTGAAATCTTGGCCACCAGGGAGTGGTACTATTTGAAAGGATTAATAGGCCTTGTAGGAGGAACCGTGTCACTGGGGGTGAGTTTTGAGGTTTCAGAAACCCAAGCTAGGCCTAGAGGCTCTCTCTCTCTTCCTGCTGTCTGAGGATTCAAATATAGAACTCTCAGCTCCTTCTCCAGCACCATGTCTGTCTGCAGGCTGCCATGCTCCCCACCATGATGACAATGGACTTAACCTCTGAAATTGTAAGCAAGTCCCAATTAAGTGCTTTCCTTTAAAAGAGTTACTGTGGTCATGGTTTCTCTTCACAGCAATAGAGCTCTGACTCAGACACTGTATTAGTTAGGTTATGCTTAGACTCATTGAAGATATAAAATAAACTATTTATATTAATGCAATTATCATCATTGATATCCCTGTCTTCATTCTTAGTTTCCCTAAGTCTACTGGATCTGATATTAATACATGGATGATGGCAATTTTTTTGGCTAGTGCTTATATAGAATCAGTTCTTACCTTTTAATTTTCAACTTTTCTGAAAAAGTTTTCTGTATATTTATGGTGAAAGTGTAGCTTTTCAGTCCATATATTTTCTTTGCCTGTCTAATATTGAAATAATACAATTTTGGGATTTTTGTGTGTGTGTCTGGCCTCTTCTATTAGCACATGATTGTGAGATTCAGTCACATTGTTGCATATAGCAATAATTGTTTTACTTTTTGATCCTGTTAGTCATTTTTTCTCATTGCGGTGACAAAATACTTCACAAAGGAAACTTCAAGAAGGAAGGGTGTGTGGGAAGGCAGGGTGGCAGGAGCTTGAGGCAGCAGCTCTCACTATTTTCTCAGCCAGGAAACAGAGAGAAGAACGGCTGGTGTTTAGGTTACTGTGTCCTGTTTACTTTGTGCAGGATCCCGGGCTGTGGATGGCGGCCCCACATTCAGGGTGACTCTTCCTTCCCCAGTTAAACTTCTCTGGAAACCCCCTCACAGACAGTCCCAGAGGTGTGTCTCCTAGGTGATTCTAAATCCAATTCAACATTGAAGATCCACCATTACACATCCCTTCATTACAATGTTTTAGGTGAAGCTGTTTTTCTTTTCTTTTCTTTTTTCCCCCCTGAGACAGGGTTTCTCTGTGTAGTTTTGGTGCCTGTCCTGGATCTCGCTCTGTAGACCAGGCTGGCCTCGAACTCACAGAGATCCACCTGGCTCTGCCTCCCAAGTGCTGGGATTAAAGGCATGCACCACCACTGCCTGGCCATTACAATGTTTTAGAAACATAACAGATTGATGCCTATTTATTGGATAAAAGATTGAATTTTCTTTTAGTAAGACTAGAAAAATATTAGTAACATGCACTAGAACACAATTTCTTTTCTCTCTTTCTCTCCTTTCTTTCTTCTTTTTTTTAAGAACACAATTTCTTAAACTGTGGGTCATAACACACATTAGGTTACATACCTGAATGTAGGAGTATAAATTGGGCAATGGTAAAAGGTTTCTGAATATGCCAGGATAAAAAAATAATTCAAAATCAGGTGCATAATGATTCCAAGATATTTCCTGCACTACTTGCCTGTGTTGCATCATGTGACTTCCATGCAGCCTGTGAACACATGAACATATGACATGGGTACTCTGCATCCCACCTGAGATCACTGCTTACTACACCAATAAACACTGAATGGAACAGGATCAAATTTGGAAACTGTATGTAATAGACTGTGGTGTGTTCTTACTTTGCATATGAAGTTTTCTGCTCTCATAGCAATAATGATTTAATCATAGAAAACAAAAACTTTTAGTATGTTCCTACTGTCTTTTCCCAGCATATTTAAGTTTCAGATTAGCTTATCTTTGGCTTGTGTTAGAATGTTTGATTTCAAAAATTGTTGTTTTATCATAGAAATATCTACTCATCCATATCCATCTCTGCCATATTCACAATATCCAGGAAACACAAATCGGCTAGATATATATCAACTGATGAATGGATAGTATGAATGTGGTATGTTTATACAATAGAATATTATGTAGCTATTAATAAAAATGAAACTCATAAGCAAATGAATGGATCTGGGAGAATCATTCTGAGTGAGGTAACCCAGGCCCTGAAAGACAAATGTTGCATGTTTTCTCTCATTTGTGGATGTTAGTAATGGATCTTCAGGTCTGTAGTTCAGGAGCTTTCATAGAAAATGATATACAGAATTCACTTTCTGAAGGGTTAAGATGGAATGATGGAACACAAAAGGTTAAATTGGGGTTTGTCCTGGCTAGCTTTTTTGTCAAGTTGGCACAAGTTAAGAGTCATTTGGTAAGAGGGAATCTCAGTTGAGAAAATTGAGATTGTGGGCAAAATTGTTGTTGGTTGTTTTGCTCTTTTGGGGGGCTGTCTACCCAGCTCCCAATTAAATCACACATGGAGGCTTATTCTTAATTATAAATGTCCAGCCTTAGCTTGGCTTATTTCTTGCCAGTTTTCTTTAACTTTAAATTAACCCGCCTGTCTTTTGCCTCTCAGCTTTTACCTTTCTCTATTTTTGTATACCTTTCTTTCTTACTCCATGGCTTGCTGTGTAGCTGGGTGGATGGACCCTGATGTCCTCCTCCTTCTCTCACTCCTAGATCTCTCTTCTCCCAGAGTCCTCTTATATATTCTCTCTGCCTGCTAGTCCCTCCTATCCTTTCTCCTGCCTTGCTATTGGCAGTTCAGTTCTTTATTAGACCATCAGGTGTTTTAGACAGGCAAAGTAATAAAGCTTTACAGAGTTAAACAAATGCAACATAGACAAAAGCAACACACCTTAAAATAACATTCTTTCTTTCTTTCTTTCTTTTTTTTTTTTTTTTTTTTTGGTTTTTCGAGACAGGGTTTCTCTGTGTAGCTTTGCGCCTTTCCTGGAACTCGCTTGGGAGACCAGGCTGGCCTGGAACTCACAGAGATCCGCCTGGCTCTGCTTCCCAAGTGCTGGGATTAAAGGCGTGTGCCACCACCGCCCAGCCTAAAATAACATTCTATAACACAAAATTGTAGGGCATTTTCTTGATTAATAATTGATATGGGAGGGTCCAACTCACTGGGTGGTGGTGCCAAGTCTGGAAAAGTGGTCCTGAGTTGTATAAGAAGGTATGCTGAGCAAGCTATGAGGAGCAAGCTGTAAGGAACAAGCCAGTAAAAAGCATTCCTCCTTGGCTTATGCTTCAGCTCCTGCCTCCGGGTCCTTGCCTTGACTTCCTGCTCTGACTTCTTTTGATGATAGACTATGACGTGGAACTGTAAGCTGGAATAAACCCTTTCTTTTCCAAGTTGCTGCTTTCAGCCATCGAGTTTTATCACAACAATATAAACACAAACTATAACAGGGTTGAGGAGGGGAGAGCAGAATAGAAGAGGGTTAAAAACACTGACGACATTTTGAAAAGTTATATGGAAATCGACACTGCAGAAACACACACACACACACACACACACACACACACACACACACACACACACGCCAGGAATGAACTATTTCTTTTGGAGTTTTTGGCCAGTGAGATGTCAATGACCTCCAAATTAGAGGCTATTGCCATTGCACTATGCTGACCTCCAGAACTTAACAATCCTAGTGCTGAAGATAGCACCTATTTGCATCATAGAACATGGAAAAAATCAGGCTAATCCTGGAGTGAAAGCTTCATCTCTACTGGCTAGCTTTCACAGTGCTGAGAGGTGCTATTTATAGAACTGAAGAAAAATAATCATCAACCTTACACAGACACGAACCCTGGGACCTAGAATAATGACTGGCCTGGAAATACGTGCTCCCTGGTTCAATAGTGGCATGAATATCATGAGTGTAACCAATCACTTTGTAATTGTATTTAAGGTTGCCCTACAAGATAAAACTCATAACTGGCACCACTGTCAGACAAAGAAATGATGACTGGGTAGGTCATAGGCCCTAGAGGCGAACCTACCATTATTATTTGGCTAAATACATCATTAAAACAACTCCTAATGACTTACCATTGTAGACATAGATGAATGCATTTTTCAGCCCTCATTAGAGAAACTTCTATTTGTGGTAGGTGGTGATTAGCACAGAAACCCACAATTGGTCCAGATGCAGAGAAGCGGAATGCACAACTCTAAATGGAGCATATACTCCATACTATCTCCTTCCAAGGCTCAGGAATCATTGTGGAAGAGAGGCTGGAAAGATTGTAAGAGTCAGAGACGGTGGATAACTACAAGAGAAGTGTCTTCTGGACACAGAAGGTCACCTGCACATATGAACTCACAATAATTGTGACAGTGCACAAGATCTTGTGCAAGCCCAAGCCAGACTAAATAGATAAAGGAAGGGGTTAGGTATGAAATACTACACTGAGCAGAGGAGCTACTGACCATAGTTAATTGCTAGTAGAGGGAGAGATAGTCTTCTCTAAAAGCTTAACCCATGGTAAGCCGACCATGCTCCAATGGAAGACCACGCATCCAAGAATATTTGTGCAGCACAAAGTGGTCTTGATGGGATTAAAAATAATAACGACAGGGAATTATGTGGTTATGGAAGGGGTGCTGAATCTGGAAAGAGTTGGAGGAAGGGGGATATATGATCAACATTTACACAAAATTCACAAAGAACTGAAATAAAATATGCTGTTTGAGTTGCTTATTTGAGCATCTGTACAAAGTAATTAAATGAATTTTGGCTTGGGATGAGAGAAGAATTTCCAACAATTTCTGAAGTGGCCTTAAACATACTTCTGCCTTTTTGCACTAAACATTTATGTAAAGTGGCATTCTCAGAGTTGCTGACTATAAAATCAAAATATCAATCTACTCTGAAAAACATTAAAGATGCTCTACATCCCACAGTATCAAATATTCAGCCAAGATTTAATTCCTTATGTAAAACCAAAGTACATCCACCTTATTAGCATGCAAATTTGCTTTTGTCTTTAGTGGTAAATTACATGCATACCAAAATGATAAAATTATATGCATACCAAAGGATCGTTTTAAAATAAATTTCTCTATGATTTATTATTAGCAAATGTTTATGTGTATACCTAATTTGCAAAACTATATCTCAGGATCACATGAAAATTTCTCAGGTGAAAAGAAGTTGTGAGCAGGAAAGTTTAAGAAGCCTAACACTAGAAGTCCAAACCAAACTGCAAAGCATGCACCAACTATTTGAGATGTATGGGCTCCAAGAGAATATGATGTCCATTCAGCAGGAATAAACCTGTGAACCATGCAGGCAGGCCTTGGCTGGCTCTGTCTCAGGCTTCTGCCCCAGGACTGCACATTCAATGTATTAGATGATCCTGCAGCTCCTTCAGTGTTTCCATAACAACACAGGGACTTTTGGATAAACAGGTGAGTAAAGAGAAGGCGTGAAATTAGATTCAAATAAATTACATAGGAAAACATTGAAAAAGTAGCCTGTGAGACCCACTTGTGCCCTGGCAAGGTTCCTGCAAGGGTGTGAACATCTGAGAATTCCATGTCCATCTCTGGAATCCCCATGCCATTTCTAGTAGCTATGACTTGTTACCTGGGGTCTTTTGGCATTTGGGTATCTATGTTGGTTACTGTTGTGACTGGAATATGAAATGTACCTCATAGGCTCATGTGTTTCAACACTTGGTCTCCAGATGGTGATGCTATTTGAGAAGGTTATGGAATCTCCAGGAGGTGGCACTTTCCTGGCTAGAAGTATAGAGTCCATCATGGTGGGTATACCTGGCAACAGGCAGGGGAAGCGTGGAAGCTGATGGACTCCATCCTTCTGGAACTGGGAGCCAAATAAGCCCTTTCTTCCTTAAGTTCCTTTGGCCAGTGTGTTTTCTCACTTTTCTCACAGCAATAAAAAAGAAGCCAGGGCAGATTGCAGTTTCCTGCTCATTCATCAACTCCTCTCCTCTCCTACTGTCAATCAAGAATGCAGCCAGTTGTTCAAGTTTGGAATTTGAGGTTTTCCTAAAGGCACGTGCATTGAAGCCTTGTTTCTACAGACTGTGGTGCTATTGGGAAGTGGGACACCTTTAGGAAATGGGTCCAGTGGAAAGAGCTAGGAGGCGAAGGTGTGCTCTTGGAGGAGACAGTAGGACCACAGTCCCTTCTCCCTTCCTTTCCTTCTTGGCATGAGATGAGCGGTTGTCTTCATAACTTGTTCTTAAAATGACACACTATGTCCCCACCACCAAAAAGACTGGAGCTGAGGGATGGCAGACCAAAACCACAAACCAAACAACCAATCATAAAAAAACCCAACGACCTATACACTTCCCTCCTTAACTGGTTCTTAAATTCTGTCACAGTGATAGAAATCCAACATGCTAGCCCCTTTACTTGGGAGCCTGTGTTGCTCCCTGTTGATCCTTCTTGAATGTGGTGAATGCTGTGGTTCCAGGTAATCTGTGTACCTCAGGGTAAAACCTGATACAGACCCATCCCATCCATAAAAACACACGCACGTGAAGAAGGGTGACCAACACAGGGAGGGGGCTGCTGCAACAGATGAGGCAAGTTGGGGCCATAACTAAGGGCTGAGAAGGTTACAAAGAAGAGATAACCTAAGAGAACTTTAAGGTAAACAGTACATAGAACCTGCAGAGATGGGTGAAGTTGGTAGCAATCTCAGTATGGTTGGTAGTGATCTCATCAGGGTTCTATGTTCAGGCTCTTCTCTTCACTGTCAGCAGGATTCATCCATGTTTCTCTCACTCTATATAAGGTAACTAAAGCAACATAAGTCATCCTTTTATGTGACTCTTAATTATTTTCTCTCCATGAATCAAGAGACTGTCAATAAGTGAGCTCTTCCCTCCTCTGCATGCATAACTAAAGTGCCATTCATCAGACTCCAAGCAGAATTATTGATGAAGGGTGCAAGGTTATTGAGGAGGAAGAGAGCAATAAAACAACATTATGTTGGTAGCGATGGATGCTTTACAGCTTTCGGAGCATTTTGATGTCTATTAATTCTTCCAATCCTTCAAACTTCCCAGACAATATCTAATAATGGAGGCTATGACTATGGCCCCAGACTTCTCATTCTTCCCACCAAGCCATTTCTGGAAATGCTACTGATGAGAGGAAGCTCTGGTCAAGATGTGCAAATGACTGCGATTGTCCACTTACCTCTCATCACCCCCATGCCCCAATGCTCAGCCTTACAGATGCAGAGAGAGAGAGAGAGAGAGAGAGAGAGAGAGAGAGAGAGAGAGAGAGAGAGAGAGAAGAGAGAGAGAAGAGAGAGAGAGAGAAGAGAGAGAGAATAAGAATTTGAGAGGGAAAAGTGTAGAGATATGTAGGAGCTGGAATAGGGGAGAAGGAGTGGTGAATTTGATAGTAGAATGTCCAGAGTCCAAATACACACCTATATGAATAGTGACATAGAAGAACAACTTGATATGATTTTTTTAAACTATGGATACTATAGGAATTAGATAAAGGAAAGGGAAAAGATTCCTCTTCCTCAGATCACAACCAAAAGTTAATCCAATACCCCTCCTGTAGCTGAGAACTATTGGCAGTTGATGGCTGCTGAGGGAGGCTGAGTCATATTTCTTTGGGGCTGTGGCCACTAGTAGGTTGCCCATGACTCAGTGTATGGCTCTGTACTTATGCTCATGTGGGCACCACTACTTGATGGGTTATAAAATAACACAAAAAAGATATGAAGTTGGGAGGAAGATGTATTGGAGAGGATCTGAGAAGAGTTGGAGAGGGGAATAGTTGATAGATATGGGAGAATATGATTAAGACATTGTCTTGGTTAGTTTTACTGTCAACTTGATATTACCTAGAGTCATGTGGGAAGAGGGAACCTCAGTTGATTGCCTTGATCAGAGTGTCCTGTGGCCTTGTCAGTGAGGGACTGTCTTGATTGATAATGGATGTGGGAGGGCTCAGCCTATTGTGGTGGTACCATCCCTAGGCAGAGGGCCTGGGATGTATGAGAAAGCTGCTGAGCATAAGCCAGTGAGTGAGCCAGTAAACAGCATACTATCATGCTTTCTGCTTCAGGTTCCTGTTTAGTTCCTGCCTTGACTTCCATCCACAATGGATTGTGCACTAGAAGTATAAGTTGAAGTAAACCACTTTCTCTCCAAGTCTCTCTCTCTCTCTCTCTCTTTTTTTTTTTTTGGTCAGGGGGTTTTGTCACAGAAACAGAAAACAAACTAGAACAGATACATTGTGCACATGTACAAAAATTCCAATTATTAAATGAAAATATCATTTAAGAAATAAACTCAAGATGGATCATATATGTTGATACATAAAACAAAACTATAAGGATTTTGAAAGACCATATAGGGAAATATTTTGTGACTTTGAACCAACAGATTTTTAAGTGGCCATGAAAATTAATACTAGCAAAGGATAAAAAGGACAGATAATTTGTTGTCATGTAAATGATACCATTGGGGACATGAAATGGCAAGACTCAGACCAGACAAAATATTCAAAGAAAACATCTCTGACAGAGTTTGAAGAATATGTAAAGAACCTGAGAAACTCAGTAAAATAATGGTCACATTGAAAATAGCTGAATCAATAGAAAGTTCAACCTAAAATACTAAAAAAAACAAGACAGGCATTTGTGTGTGTGTGTGTGTGTGTGTGTGTGTGTGTGTGTGTGTGTGTAGCCGAAGTTTTCTCCATTCCTGCCCAGCCCCATGGACCCCAAAGTTGCTTATAAAATAATCACTTAGAAGCTTATATTAATTAAAACTGCTTGGCCATTTGCTCAGGCTTATTACTGACTAGCTCTTACACTTAAATTAACCCATAATTCTTATTTATGTTTAGTTGCATGGCTTGGTACCTTTTCTCATTTCTGTGCACCCCTGTGTTTGGCTCTGTGTTTCTTATTTAATAAGACTGTTTAGAAATTTGTCTACGTGTGTGTGGGTGTACATGTGTGTTGGGGTGGATTGGGATGCATACATGTGTGCATGCATGCATAAGCCAGAGGACAACCTCAGTTGTTCTTTGTTGTCCACCTTGTGTTTGAGACAAGGTCTCCCATTGGTCTGGAGCTCACCAATAAACTAGGTTGATGGGCCAGAGAGCTCCAAGAATTCCCTATGTCTGCTTCCCTAGTTATTAGAGTGCACCATTGCACTTGGTCTAAGGGAAGTGTTTTCTATGAATCAGAAATATTGAGGAAGTCACGTAAAACAGGACATAGCTGGAATAGTCAGAAAGATAAGAAACCACCCAAAGGATGAGCAGGGAAATCTTTTTAGGAAAGGCGACCCAGGACTGGAGCTGTTGGGTGGCTGGAGGGAAGGAAACTAGACTCTGTCTCTGGTTGGCACCTGCCTTGTCTTTCAACCCATATGGAATTCTTACAGACTTTTGCCTCTGGGGAGTGGTACTGGATGAACTTGTCTTGCCTCAAGCTGTCACCACGTCTGTATCCCCTGGACTGCTCTCATATCCTGCCTTTTGAGCACACAGAACAAGACACACATACACTGCACAGCCTGTCATTGACCCTCGTCGTGAAGACTGAATACTTTTGTTTGATTTCTGTTGTTGTGGTAAAACACTTTGACTCAAGGTAATTTAGGGAGGAAAGCGATTATTTGGCTTATACTCCCAGGTAACAGTCCATACCAGGGGAAGTCAGGGCAGGAACTCAAGCAGGAACTTAAGGCCAGAAACCAGGGAAGAATACTGTCTTCTGGCTCATGCCCTGGCTTGCTTTCTGGCTGGATCTCAGCTCATACTTAGCGGCTTCCTTAGACAGCCCAGGACCATCAGCTTAGGGACAGTCCCACCTACATTGAGGTGAGCTTTCCTGTATCGATTAATAATAAAGACAATTCTCTACACAAGGCCACAGGCCAATCTAATCTAGGTAATTCCTCAACTGAGGCTTTTCCTCTCAAACCACTATGGGCTGTTTCAAGTTGGAAATGAAAGTCAAATAGGACAAGTACACAGCCTAGTTCTTTCCGACGTACACAAAAGGACATCCTAGGAAAACACAGCGAAAACAAATACGAGCAGGCCTGCAGTCAGGCATGTAGGGAGAACCGTGGGAAAGCATAGGAGGTAGAAGTAAGAAGTGGCTTTTCTATACCATCATAACAACACACTATGAGGGAACGGACTCGGGATAATCCTCAAGTACAATAGTAACAGAATCTATAAAGATTGAAACAGTACACATGCATCATGCGTCATGAGAATCCCAAACAACATTTTAAAAAGTCATGGAGAGATATAATTAAATGGGCACAGAGCACGTTTTTATGTGAGGAGTTTTGCTACTTTAATGGTGGCCTGAGTCTGGCCCCTTTTACCTATAAAGTCTATTCTGTCTCAGGAAAGTTCTAAAAACATACTGATAAACCAGAAAAAAATAATCACTACATTTATCTGGAAAATACAGTGTTCAAAAGCAGCTGAGATGATAGACTATAGGAAAAACAGAATGGGTTCAATAGATAAATAGAGCAAAATAACAGAACTTTTCTAAAATAGGTACTCATACATTCAGTCCACAACAAATAAGACTTTTCTAATCAATGGGGGAAAAATCCATACAACAAAAAAATTTAGGGACAATTAACTATCTGTGCTAAGATTTTCAACCTCTAAAGAATTAAGAAGAATAAAATTAGGCTATATATATATATATATATATATATATATATATATATATATATAAAAACTCTCTAGCAAAATTTATTTTACATATATTTTTGTACATGTGTATCATAAAGCTATTAAATAAAAATATGTAAATATATCTATAACATTGGAAAGACTTAATGTAGACATATTTCTTAAAATGGCACATTGCATAGACAGATATCCTTAAGTAGACATAAAATTTTTTTAAAAGCCATAAAGTAAAAGAGTGGCAATTTGAATGGCAATTTGAATGTCTCACATGATGCCATAAACAAAGTTAAAAGATAAAACATGAATTTTCACTTCTGGCCCAGATAAAATAGCACAGCCTGAATTTAGCTTCTAATGACCCAACAACATAAATCAGAGAGAGCATATAAATCAATGAAGATCAGACCTCAGAATCAAGCAGAGCATCCTGGGTAGACTGAATTCTAGATGGGTGCTTACTGTGCTGACAGTATGTGCAAGCCTCTGGGCTCAGTCCATAGGACACACAAAAAAGCGTCCTGGGGATATAGCTCAGTTGATAAGTCACTTACTATACAAAAATGAGAGTCCATGTTCAATCCCTAGAACCCATGTGAAAAATATTAAGTATGGTGGCATATGTTTGCAGTCCCAGGACTGAGGAGGCAGAGACAGGTGGATCTCTGAGACATTCTAGCCAGCCAGGATAGCCTCCAGGATGCATTCCAAGCCAGTAAGAGGCTTTTTCTCAAAACAGGAGAACATTACCTGAGAAACAAGACCTGAGGTTATCTTCAGCACATACATGCACAGGCACCTGGACACATACATATAACCTATGTTTGCACACAACACACACACACACACACACACACACACACACACACACACACACACAAAATCAGACAGTGCAAAACTGCACTAGTATGCCTAGAACCCTAAAACCCTGGGTTCCATCCCTGGTACCACATAAGTTAGAAATGGTGGCACATATCTGTAATCCTAGTACTTTGAAGGAGAAGGCAGGAGATTCAGAAGTTCAAGGGAGAGATGGGGAGTGGGAGGCAGAAGCCATGCTGTATGCCTTAGAAAAAGAGAAACAAGACAGCATAGGAACAGCTCTGGGGACTTCCTGCAGAGGCCTGGGCTTTAATTACCTTGTATGACCTGTATCATGTGGCCCAGCTGCCTCAAAACTGCTGGTCCTTCTCATCGACAGAGGGCACAGGCACTGGCCTAGTCCACAAAGTGTTCTGCTGGTAAACTCACCGATTACTGTGGGCAGATTCCTTTGCTAACTGATGTCACTGCAAGCACTGGGTATCACAGGCCACCCCTCTCTTCTACCAGTGTGGTTAGTTCTTGGATCTTGGGGCAGTCATTCGATATTGGCTAAACCTGCTGTCTCGCTGAACCCACAGTCCAAGTTAGACAAGAGCAACTGGTGTTTTGCAGAACTAGGTTGGGCTAGAATTTGCTGGGCTAGTTTTCTTTTCCACATCATTTAAACCCAGCTGAATGACGTTTTAATGAAATAAATTCTTAGCATCCTAACGTCCCCCATGGGCATTTCTAGAGTGTTGTTCCAGCAGAACCATTTGGGCATAAGGAGAATTAAAGGCATTTGGAAATTGTGGGGAGTAGCGAGCACTGGAAGACGGTCAAAGAAGGTCAAAGTGAAACCAGGAAAGCGAGGAAGGTAGTGGATTCCCTAAGGCCGGAGGGGTCTCCTAACACCAGAACCAGAGGTGACTGAGATAGGAGGAGCCTAGGTGACATGCCTCACTCCTGTTATGGAATAAACTTGGTGGCTGTCTTAGTTTCTTCTCCTGTTGCTGCGATAAAACACTCTGACCAAACCAACTTAAAGGAGCAAGGATTCATTTGGGCTCAAGGTTCAATACACAGTGGGGAACTGTAGAGGCCCACAAAGGTTTCCTAGTGAAATCTGAGCTTGCTTTACCCAGCAGACCTGCATTAGAGGATTGCCTGGCCATGTGCATGGTTTCTAGGTGATTGGAAGGGTCTACACTTGGCTGAGCTAGGGAGAAGTCTTTTGCTCCATCCCTTGGCATTCCTATAAATAGCACTTTAAAAGAGACAGAAGGGGCCGGTGGATAAGGATCCAGGCCCTCCCGAGCTACCCTGTGTTTCTCTCTGTTTCGCTCCCCTCTATCCTTCTATCTAAATCTCTTATCCCTCACTCCCCAAGAGTACTCTGGGGTAAAATGTGGGAGTGGGTCTCCCAGCTGGGCTTCCACAGAGAACTCAAGGCAGTGATAACTTGGAGCAGCTGTTCATATTATATGAGTAGTCAGAAGGAAGAGAGAGAAATGGAATGGTCCTATGCACAATGAAGATGAGTCTTCCCACATTAGTTAATGAATTCAATAAAGTCAGTCCCCCACAGATATGCTCACAGGCCAACTCGATATAGAAAATCCCTCATTGAGACTCCTTTCCAGGTGACTTTAGATTCTATCAAGATGACAGTTCACACTAACCATCACAGTCATGTGATCTAAAACCAGTAATCTCAGTCTCACCTATGGGAATGGCCAGAGAGTGAGGCTCTGGCATGCCTTCTGAAGTCTCACACTGGCCTTGTTCTAGCTGGCCTTTCCCTTGATACGAGAGGCCTGTGGGCCCACAGCATTTTCCACTTGGGGTCAGTGCATTCTTTCATAAATCTAGCCCTCTTTTTGTTGGGGGGTCACGTGAGAGGAACAGCAAGCAGCTTTGGAACTCATGGACTTCATCAGTCAGCATAACCACGGGTGTGTCTCAGAGAGGCAGAACCCCGAGGACTACATGTCCTGAGGACCTCATGCTGTTATTGAGCATAGCTCTGCTTATTGCCCTCATGGTCACCATGTCCCTCATAATCTATGAGTTATATGAACACTCTAAGGAAGTTTTTAGCCCCTCACTGGGCAGTGCCACAGGTACTTACAATAATAGTGATTGACTTTTTCCAAGCATTGCTATTGGAGCAGATTAACTATTCAATAATAATACAATAATTTAGAGATGTAAATTGTTAGTAAAGTCAGAATACGATGTTCTTGATAATGGCTTTGATATAGAAAATCTTGGGGAACAATTTAAAGTTTAGAAAGGCACACTTTTAATAGTTGAGTGAGGGACTTGTTGAGGTCAAGGAACAAGAACAAAGGCAGCCCCAGTTATTACTAGCTGACATGTCTTTCTTGCTAAAGGTGGGTTGGTGACCAAAGGTGATGATTAATTTCTTGTACCCATTTTTGCCCTCAGCTTCCTGGTATGATTTAATAAAATTGTTGTTGAGTGGTTGTGCACTCTGAGGACTTAAAGTAAAAATGACTGATTTTTTTTATATGTATAAACATTTAGATTTGTGATTCTTTTAAGATTATATGATTACCTTTTGAGATAAATAACACAATGACTGATCTTTTCTTTGTAACCGCAAACAGCTGCCTGCCAGCACAAAAGAAACTGGATGAAATATACTTGGCTTGCTTAAAACTTTGTCAATCAATTTAAAAAGAATCATTGCTTTGGGGGTGAAGATGTTATAGTGGGAAGATTAATACAAAGAAAAATACTTGACTACTTGTGGGCTTCTAAGAAAAATATGCATCATAATGTGATTTCTTCCTGTGTGAAAATTTTGATTTGTTTTTGGAAAATATGTAACTTGTGGCTATGAGGTAATCTTTTTTTTTTTTTTGCATAGAAATTTTTTGTCTTAGGAGGTGTAAAGGGGATAAGAGAAAAATAAGAGAAGTAGAAGGAAAACATCAGGAAAGATGTAGAAGGAAAACACCAGGGAAGATGTAGAAGGAAAACATCAGGATAGAAGAACAGAATGGAAAAAGAACAGAGTAGCAGCAGACAGAGGAAAAATAAAATGAAGAATTAAGCTTTGCCCCTCAAATAAAGTTCCCATGTGTCTGTCCAGTAGTTTGCCGACTCCATGTCTCCTCTTCAGTTTCTCTGACCTGCTAATGGCGGGTCCCTCGCCATCTTTCTGGCCTGGGGGAGCCTCTGGTCAAAGTCTATACAAGGGTGACTTGTGACACTCACATGTGAACCTGATGCCTGATGAGTGGCTGAAGGGTGGCTGCTGCAGAATGGGTTTCAGTCAAGTGAACCAGAGTGTTCTGAACTTGCAGAATCCTGGTCCTGGTGTGGGTCAGAGCTGGTCAGCAGAGAAGGGCAGGTTCAGAGGCCAAGGGAAGTGGGGACCTAGGAATTGTATTCTCTAACTTCATGCTCTGGCACAGAACTCCAAAAAATCAAAGGATTGCCAGTCTTAGTCTTATCACCTTGTGCTGGCTAGTTTTGTATCACTTCAGAGGAAAGATAAATTGATAAATTGCTTCTAAAAGATCTGGGTGTAGGCAAGTCTGTAGAGCATTTTCTTAGTTAGTAATTGATGGGGAAGGACCTGGGCTGTGGATGGGGTCAGACCTGGGCTGGCAGTCCTAGGTTCTATAAGAAAGAAGACTGAGCAAACCATGAGGAGCAACTCCTCCATGGCCTCTGCCTCAGCTCCTGCCTCCAGGTTCCAGCCCTGCTTGAGTTCCTGCCCTGACTTCCTTCAATGATGGACTACAATGTGGAAGTGTAAGTCAAACACCACCTCCTCATCTTGCTTTGGGGCATGGTATTTCATCATAGCAATAGTTACCCTAAGACACACCTGGATTGTTACGAAAGGCATGCTCTCAAAGAGGAAAAACAGAGCATGTATTACATTATTAGTCATTCATCAACTCCACATCCTTCTCAGAGATGTGGGCATATGCATCATGAGCTTCCATTACTACTTTTACTCTGAACCCCACAAATGTTGTGTCCATTTCTACTACAGATATCAATCTTCAGAGAATAATGTACATACTGTACATATTTAAAGGTCTCCATTTGTTAAAATCGGGGCTGTGAGCAAAGGTCCATCCTTGCCTGGTTTGTCATGTATCCCAGCATCGAGGTTTGTTCTTGTTACATGGAAAACCTTTTTAAAAATCTTTATTCAGAACAGGGTCCTGTGAACAAAACAGTTGCCATCTTCATCTGATCAAGGGTGAATACTTGCAAGAGTCCCTCAGGACTGGGTCTGCTGAGTATTGACATTCCCTTGCAGAAGAAAATGGTGGGGGAGGGCCACTGGACACTCACTGGAGAATCCAGCCACTTCGCCTGGCCATTTGTATGCAATTCTATTATAACTGCATGTGGCTTTGGAGTATTGGGAAGTGTTAGCAGAGATAGGTTGGGGCAGGTTTACTGAAAGGGGCTGTATCTGCCCATACTATGAGGAAGCTACCTCCTGTGCTTGGTAAAGACTTTCCAGTGCAAGTGCCTTGGGATCACCCCCACTTCCCCTTACCAGTGCTCTGAAAGTAACACCAATAAACCCACTGGTTCCCCAGGGTGAACTTTGCTGGTATCATTCTTTAGTTTGTCATTGGGACTTTAGGAGGAGGAAGTGGTGGTGGATACTGTTTACTTCCCACTATCATTGCCTGGGGTGCCAGTCCCCATCAGCGCAGGGCTCAAATGGAATCCACAGAGTTGGCACATACAAAGACTTTTTTTATCTGAGGGGGTTAGGGGAAAAGACACTTACACTCTTTCTTGATGATTTCCTTTGTTATTTTTCTCTGTTCATTTTGTGTTCTTTCTACTGTATACTTTTTCCCTACAGCTTATATACCCCAACAAAGTTTTTCAAGCAATATAGGAATTGCAATGTGGTTACATTCTGTTTTTCAAGTAAATGATTACAATGAATACAAAACAAACAGTAAAAAGCAGCATGTTTCCCATATTCCTTACATGATTAAACATTTTACATATTACAGGTAAAAAAACCAAATTATCCCAAGAACCCATATACATTCATACATAAGCAGCTTGTTATAGATTATCCACGTGGGCAAGCAAGATATTCTTCTCAGCCAGTTCTTTTCCTGTCAGGCTGCAGTTTTGCAGTTACAAAGAAAGGGCCAATTACTTTATTACTTATCTTGAAAGGTAATCTTATGAGGAATCTTAAAGAAATCACAAACCTAAACTTTTATATATAAAAAAGTACCAGTCAGCTCTACTTTAAATCTTTAGGGTACATACCCACTCATCAATAGTTTTTTTTTTTATATCAGGAGATTGAGGGCAAAAATTTTTACAAGGAATTAATCACCACCTTTGGTCATCAACCAATTTTAGCAAGAAAAGTGTGTCAGCTAGTAATCATTGGGGTGCTTTGTTCTTGTTCCCTGATTGTAAAGAGTTCCAAATTCAACCATGTGCCTTTCTAAAACTTTAGATTATCTTCTTGGGTTTTTCACCTCAAAGCTATTTGACAAAAACATCTTAGTCTAACTTTAAGTTATTTTCAAAGCTTTGTTTCAGCTTTGATGCACTCTGAAACCTGTGAACACATCTCCCAACATTAGGGTTAAAAGAATCTAAGCTAGCTGAGCTAACTGGGACTCAATTGTTTTTCTTAATCATTAACCTAAGCCACAGTCTGTACGGCTCCTCAATAGAAACACATGTGTTGTAGCGGTGTGACACTTCCTTGTTTATATATTTTTTTTGCAAGCTTTATTTTTCAGAACACAAACAGAATATCACACAACAACTGTGAAAAAACAAATCCTTGGTCTATATAAGCATATGTGGTGCTGCTCAGTCATATATATAATAGTTCCACATTTTTTTTTCTCTTTTAGGAATCAACATACAGTTTTCTACAGTGGGTAAAACAATTTACATTCCTACCAATGAGATCATGTTGTTGCTTCTATATTATATTTTTAATCACCAAAACTATTTAAACTAGCATTATTATTATTATTATTATTATTATTATTATTATTATTATCATTTACACAGTACAGCTTATAATAATCCACAGGTAAAAGTGCCCAGTAGAAGGGGATGTTTTCATGAGATAAACACACTACATTACAGGCAGTGGGGAATCTTTCCACACCCATTCAACCATGCCAGATACCAGAGAAAGATGGCCACAGCAAACATGTAAAGGCACAGTAGAAGTAAAAGACATTCTGGGGGGTCTGTGATCTTGAGGTCTCACCTATCTGAGATTCACCCATCAGGGAGTTGCCTCCTGGTAGGCTGACACCTTGAACTTCAATTGCCACCTGCTGCTCCTCTGACAGGGCCGCCAGCATCCCAGAGAAGGAATTCTCACAACAATCTCAATTCCCCCACACACCTATGTGCATGCACATTCATACATGTGAATATAAACATGTACATACTGTGCCACACATGTGGAAGTCAGAGGACAACCTTGGATATGGGTGTGAGTCCTTACCTTTTTGCATTTGTTTTTTGTATCTGTTTGTTATTCTTTTGCTGCTACTATGTACAGCAGGCTAAATGACCCTCAAGCTTCCAGGGATTCTTTTATCTCCATATCATCTCACTGTAGGAGTGCTGGGATGATAAACAAGTACCTGAATTCACATGAATTCTGGGGATCCAAACTCATGTCTCCATGCTTGTGCACAAGCTGTCTTTCCTGTTTGTGTTATTTTGTCTCAATGAAAGAAAATCTCTGAGGTCCACAGAGTAGAGATCTTTGTCCTTTGTCCATGGCTAATACTAAACAAAGTATGGAGACACTGTGGATGCAAATGACTGCATTGAGTTTCTGGGAGACCTTGACGGTATGCCATAGTCTGACTACAGCACAAAACGGCCGATAGAAAGGGAGCCGTGCAGCCTTGGTTACACAGCTGTCAGCTGGAATCCACTGCCGTGGGGACTTGTGGGCACCCTTCTTTGGCATTCCCAGATTCTCTGTGGCTTCTATCTTCAGTGTGTCACTAGTATTTCTCTCTAGAAGCACCTCTCATTGGCTCTGAGCACTACTGGGGTTTGCTGGATCTTAAGATGTGGTACTTACAGGAAACATGTCTGCTGCTCAATGGACTTTTCCTTCTATCCCATTCTCTTCTCACTGACTCTCTTGGGTTGCTCAAAGAACCCCACACTATTCTCTTCCCCTATTTTACCTCCACTCTCCCTTATATACACCCCTTACGTGTGTGTGTTATAGTGCAACCAATTATTTTAGTTTCATTTTTGTTGGTGTGATAAAAAAATACCCTGACAAAAGCAACTCTAAAGGAAAAGTAGATTATTTTGCTCACGTTTCCTGACCACAGCCCATCATTTCAGGGAAGTCAAGGCAGGAACTTGAAGCAGTTAGTCCGATTCACAGTCAACCAATGACCAAGAGGGAATTGATACATGCATGCTCATATTCTGTCCATTTTCTCCTCTGTTGTGTGGTCCAGGATGCAAGCCTGGGGAATGGTGTCACTCACTTTCAGGCAGGGACTTCCCACATCAGTTAATGTGATACAGACTTCCACGACCATGCCCACAGGCCCATCTGACCTAGAGAGCCCCACTAAGACTCCTTCCAAGTGACTCTAGATTACATTGACAATCAAAGGTAGCCATCACACAAGCCACCAACTATACATGAGGATCTCTGTCACAGAGAGAATATATGTCCTTTTGGCTTAGCAGATACAGACTCAAAGGACATTAAGCACTCACAACTACACTTGGGTACCATTTCTTGGCAGTTTTCCTGTTTAATTTTTATCATATAAATCTATTTGTCGCCTGTAGCCACATACATTTATTCAATGTCATGTGCGATGCTGAGATCTTTGCATCAATTCCTTGATTTTATTTCCACAGCAACGAACTAAAGATTTGTTATCACAATTTCCATACTGCAAGCAAGAAAACAGTTTGAGAAAGGTTAAAGAATGCTACTTGATGTCACACGATGAATAAAGGCAATGCTAAGGCTCAAGAGGATGTACACTTCCGATTATGAGCACCCTTGGCCTTGGCTCTCATATTTTGGGCTTACCCTCTAGACGATCTATGCAAGAGCTGGGTCTAGGTCTTGCACTTCTCAGAGTCTTATAGCCATTGCTTTCCATTATATTACCGAAGCAGAAACTGTTGAACTGCTTGCTGGGCTGTTGAAGCTATTTTTAACCCAACTCTGGGAAATCCCCAGAATCCCTAGACTGCTGTTCACACCCTTTCACTGGCCTCTGACAAATGCAAATCGAGAGCCTAAGCCTGTGGCAAGAGACTTTATCCTGGGGATGCTGCCTTGTGCAGCAAGGGTGTGGCACATTGGTAGGTTATAAGCATATACAGTTAGACACGTGTGTTGGTGTTCAACTCTGATGAAGGGTGCACTTCATAAGAAGACCAGTGTCTTGTATCAGGAAAGCCCAGGCTTGAGGATGCTCTACCCACCAATGGCTACTTGACAAAGGCCAAGCTTTTCAACCTTTGTGATGTCATATTCCTAAAAGACCACTAGGAAAACGTATTGTTCTGTAATAAGTCAAAGACTCCTAGAGTGGTTCTTAGCAGTTTCTGGAGGGGAAATGGTAGTGGTGGGGTGGATTCAGGATGGGAGAGGAGCTGATTTGGAGCAGCAGTTGAAGACAGAGTGTTTTACTCGAAGGATAAAAGGAAGGGACTGATGACAGCCCAGATGACAAAGCTGTGATGTAATCTATTTTAGATGGCTCAGAGTCCCATCTTCCTAGAGTCAGTATGTCCTGAAACATGTATCAGTTTTCAAGCCTCCACTGGTCCAAGCTGCTTAACAAGGAATAAGGTAGGATGCCCAGTGTGGTTGAAATAAGAAACACAGAGAGATAGTCTTTTCTTTCTTCCTCTCTGAAATGGGCCTCTGCACAAGAGACTCTTCCTACAGTCAGCCTGTGGCTGGGAGCCTGACCGATAGAATGTCTGGAGGAATTTGTCTATGTAAGTCCAAGTAGTTCGCTGGACGGTGTACTGGATACACTGAGTGAGCAGATAGACTAGAACGTGTCTTACAGATATAATCC
This sequence comes from Peromyscus attwateri, assembly GCA_902168425.1. Lineage (NCBI taxonomy): Eukaryota > Metazoa > Chordata > Mammalia > Rodentia > Cricetidae > Peromyscus > Peromyscus attwateri. Next base: position 13,946 of record CABHPP010126644.1, on the reverse strand, counting down.
TAGCACTCAGTAGGCAGAGGCAGGTGGATCTCTGAGTTCAAGACCAGCCTGGTCTACAGAGCAAGTTCCAGGACAGCCAGAGCCACACAGAGAAATCTCATCTAAAAAAAAAAAAAAACAAACAAACAAACAAAAAAAACAAACCCAAAACCAAAAGAAAAAAATTAAAATTATATCTTTTATACAGACTATACTGAATTACATGAAACATTTTTTTTTCAAAAGATAGTGAAAACATCTAAATTAAAAAAAAAACTTGGTTCAAGCAAGGCAAGGGGTCTACATGAGTAATCACATAAAAAAAAACCCCACAATTAAAGTGCTTACTTTAATATCATAATAAGACAATATCATCTTCTTTTCTATATTATAAAATCAAGATTAGCATCGCTTTTATCATTTATCAATACATTAAACAAAATTCTAACCATCTTTTAAATTTAACAAGATTGAAACAATATAAAGCACAACCCCTTCCCTTTGGCTGGAGATCTCTTCTTCCATCTAGTCACTCCTCTGCCCATCTTCACTTCCCAGAACCTTATTGTGCAAAGGTCACAACTCATTAGTGGTGGTTGTTTATTTGCTTATTGATTTGAGAAAATCTGTATAATGGGCCAGATTTATAAATGGATTTAAGATTTTATCAGGCAAATTAAGTTTTATGATCACAGTGTCACTTATTGGGAATGTTTCAGATATATTAACTGTTTATAGTTGGAATTTTTCTCCTGTTCAGACAGTGCTATCCACAGATGAGAGGCGCTAGGGAGGTGCATTTAGCACTGTGTAGGTGTTCTTTCATTCTTTTTGTGGCACAGTTTTGAATGTAGACATTTTGCATTTTGCTTAGTCTAATTAACTATTTTGATTTTTGTTGTTGTTGATATTGCCCTAGGAAACCTAATCCACAGTGACAGAGACTTCTTCTTACAGTTTCTCCTAAGACTTGATGGGTTTTGCTCCTGAGTCTGGGTTATTTTGACTTAGATTTTATTTATGGAAAGAGATAAGGGCACAAACTGATATTAAAATTGTCTAGGGGTGGGGATGGATCCCAATATCTTGTGCACCTGCATAAGAAGTCCCTACTGAGCCGCACTTCTGGCTCCCAGATTTATCTTTTGACATATTACAATCCTGAGTCTGTTTTTGGAAATGACTGTTGTGTTTTATCTTTTAAAAAAACGTTTTTAAATTTAATTAGTAAGAGGGAAGAGGGTGTGCACCTGCAAAAAGGCTTGTGTGGAGGTCAGAGGCATGTGATAGGAATCAGTTTTCTCCTCCCTCCTTTTTATGAGTTACAGAAATATTAAGTTTGAATTTTCCTCTGAGCCATCTTACCTGCCTCTTGGTAACATTTTTTTGCAATTTATTTATATGTATGCAATGTATCTTGATCATATGCACGCCCACTCCCTCCCACCAGCTCTCTTGGGTCCCCTCCCAACACATCTCCCTTCAAGCTTCATGTCCTCTCTTTTTAAAGTTTTTTAAATAGATCCTGCTGAGTTCAATTAGTGCTGCCCACATATGGGGTCATCCTACCGGAGCCTGGACAACCTACCAGAGGCCACCTTCCAAAGGAACATGGTTCTTTCTCCTTCAGCAGCCACCCATTGATAGTAGCATCTCAGTTAGGCATGGGGCCTAGGGAGTATCTTCCCATTAGCTGCTGGAATTTTAATTGGCTTGATCTTGTACAGGTCTTATGCAGGTCACCACAGCTGCTCTGTGTTTCTGGGTGCAACTCTTATGTCTTGTCTACAGGGCAGTCACCACAGCTGCTCTGTGTTTCTGGGTGCAACTGTTATGTCTTGTCTACAGGGCAGCATTTCACAGCGCTCCTCTCCATTCTGGGGACTTTACATTTTTTCTACCCCTTCTTCAGTGATGTTCCCTGAGCCCTTCTTGTGGTGATGGTGATGATGGTGTTGATGATACAGATGTCCCGAGTACAGATGAACAATCACAGTCACTTATCAGCACTTTGAACAGTAGTGAGTAGGTGTATTATCCACTACTCACTGCAATACAAAGCTTCTTTGACCATCCACTACTC
>CABHPP010126644.1:0-11874 GCA_902168425.1 Peromyscus attwateri | reverse complement strand
ATCCACTACTCACTGCAATACAAAGCTTCTTTGACCATCCACTACTCACTGCAATACAAAGCTTCTTTGACCAAAGTTGAGAGCAATTATTTTCTGTTGAGGATTTTGAATCTTGTGTGTGTGTGTGTGTGTGTGTGTGTGTGTGTGTGTGTGTGTTTGCTTTTCATCCACAGTTCCTGCCTCATAATTCCCAGAACACCTCATATTTCTTCAGTGACTAGAACAATGCTAACAATCCTGTCTTAAAAGTGCTTTGCCTTTTACCCTCGGTTCTTGCAGCAGCTTCCGAGCCACTCCAGGGCAGCACAGGTGAGAGGCCATCTTGCCAGAATGCCGGGGCCTCTCAGAAGCGGATCTCAGAAAGCAGCATCTTTCCCCTCTGAGGTCCTTTTGCCCTCTCCACCTGCTCATTTTTCTTTCCAAAGCAAGCCACAGAAACTCACATTATTTTCCCAGGTGCAGTCATAGAAACTAAAAATAGTCTCCAATCTTCCTTGTTTGTCTGTCTGGAGCTGGCTATGAAGAAATTCTCTTACCTATCTAGTCTAAAAGTAGAGTACAAGACTCCAAATTCATAAAAGTTTTTGCCCGGTTCCTGTGAGGAAGGAATGGAGCACAAAGAGCTAGTGTTAACCTGACCTCACAGGTTTCGTGGCTTTCTTCAGTCTGTTAACCTTGATTCACGGCCATTTTGTCCAGTTCCCTTTCTACTTGGCTGCTCGTGAGTAAATCAGGATTAGGAAATGAACTTGAGGCTCTTGGGATCACTGAGTGCATGGAGCATTATAAGAAGGTAAACGTGAATTCACCCGTATCCAGAGAGGGTGTCGGATCCCTAACTCCATGGGAACACAAGCTTCTCCACCTGGACCCTTTTAGAGCTTGTGCGCTCTATGCAGGGGAGTTGGGCAGGGAGAGGGGCAATGATGTGAACCAACGAACGAAACCAATGCCTAGAAAGGACTGGAAACTACATGCAAGGTCAAGAGCCTGTGCAAGAAAAGCCCATGGTTTTCAAATTTCAGAAAAGTCTATGTAAATAACCAACAAGGGACTTAAACTCTCTTGGTTCAGGGTATTTGAGTTCTGGGCTTTCCCAGGCTCTCTGGCCCACTTCTCTCTGGGGCATCTCTATTCTTAGAACCCTGTTCTATCTCGTAGTAAACTGTCTGTATTTCTAAAGGTCAGGGCCCAGAGGCAGAGGTGAAGAACAAAATTCCCCACAATGCCTTTGAGTGGAGATGCCTTGAGAAGCTTCCACAGGGATGTCCATAGAGAAGCTTCCACGGGGAAGAACCATTGATATTGGGAAATCAGGGCCCTAAGGGGCAGATAAGTTGCAAATCTCAACAGCTGCCCATAGAAGGTTAATAGAGAAGAGAAGAGAGGAGGAAAGGTCCCCGTTGTTTGAATTAAGTCAGAATGGAGGGCGGCCTCTTGGTAGCAGGCAGCAGCATGGTTGCCCTGGGAGCTTGGGGGAAAAAAGGAGCTCAAAGCACCAGAAAAAGCATACTTAGCGTCTTGCCAGCCTCCCAAGAAAGATATAAAAAAGGGGGAAAAAGAGACAAATAGCTATGTTTTTCTGAGTCAGAACTGAGAAGAGGTCAGACCCATGAGAACCTCATGGAGTCCTGTAGGGACTGTGCTAGGAGTCCCTGAATCCCGAGAAGAAAAATACATTATCTTTTTCAAAGGGATAATTACTTACCTATTTCTTTAGCATGGCTTCTGGTATGCCTGCCTTCCTAGCTGTGGTCCCACCTTCCAGAGGGATGGTCCCTTGGCCAGGGAACTGACCAGCCCAACTGAATTAGTTTTTTTATGCTTTGGGTAACTTGGAATGTTAGGTCTCCACCCAGGCCAGAGAAGTAGCTTTCCATAATGGACTCCCACAGGGCCGTGACCAAGGCTGCTCTCTGAAGAGTTAACTCTAAATCATTTAGGAAGCAGGTCAGAGACCAGAGCACCCAGACATTTGTGGCCTCCAGTGAGGACAAGACCGAGGGCTTTTCTGGAGCTGCTGCTTCTGGGGTACCTGCCCTGACTGTGTACAGTTTCTCCTCCTGTTCCCATCATTACGACCCGGAGTCCCAGGGGTGGTCTGCAATCAGGCTCAAGGAAGAGACTCTCCATCTGGACAGTGAGGTGTGGTTTTCTGTTACTGTTGTTGGGAATAGGCTGGTGTTTCCAGGTTCTTGACCTTTTATTCAGGGATCTGAAATGAAGGCTCACACGGGCTTGCAAAGCAGCAAGGGGATTTTATTCATAGCAAAGAGACAGAATGTTCAGATACAGTGTCAAGAGTGATGGTGGATGTGGAGGGTTGGATGAAAATGCTCCCCATTGGCTCAGATTATTTAAACTCTTGGTCCCTGGTTGGCAGTACTGTTGGGGAGGTTTAGGAAGAATGGCCTTGATGGAGGAAGTGTGTCACTGTGGATGGAGGGAGGATGTGGGGAGTTGAACCTTGTACAACTTCCGGTTCTCTCTGTCTGTTTCACACTTGCATTTGAGGATGTACACCCTCAACTCCTGTTCCTGCTGCTGTGCCTGGTACTTGCTGCCATGCTTCCCTGCAATGACATAATCCAACTGCTCTGGAACCATAAGTTAAAATGAACCCTTCCTTTCTAAGTGGCCTAGGTCATAGAGTTTACCACAGCAGCAGAAAAGTAACAAATACAGCAGACCATGTGAGTGAGGGTACCAGAGGGCTCTGGTTATAGTTGGGGCTTCCTTTTATGGAGTTAAAGGTAACTTTCTCACCGAGGATGAAGTTTGGGTGGGCCTCTATTTTCATTGACACTTTTTAAGTTATGTACCATTTTGTCCACCATGCATGTCCATAACGCACCTGATTTTAATCACATGCATGCCCCATCATGCTTAGGCCTAAGAATGCTAAGTAGGGAATTGTCCCAGTTCATGTCTGTTTCTGTGACAAGGCAGTGGCCACACTAATTTGAAAGGAGAAAAGGGCTTGTTTCATCTTACTCTTCCACGTCACAGTCTATCACTGAGGAAAGTCGGGGTCCATTTCTCAGTGAACACAACAGACCACGGCAATTTACCAGTAGAATGTGCATTATACCTAACAAGTATTTTCTAGGAAGGAAAAACAAAAGATTCCTCAGGAAAGCAGAGAGTTCTTTTACCTCTCATAGTCTCAAAGGAAGAGAATGAGCCTGCCAGACAAACTGAGACCTTTTCATCTCACTTTTTGATTTTAGTTTTGAGATGGGGGTCTCACTGTGTATCCTAGGCTGGCCTGGAACCTGCAATCCCTCTGCCTCAGTGTTCCCAGTGCTGAGGTGACAGTCACTCCTCACATGCTTGGCATAGAATGGAGACCATCTAGTGGGAATCAGGAAGCGTGCATGATGACCTCAGGTCTGCCTATTGGCCAGTGCTGAAAGTGAGAAGATGGGGGACTGCTGTGTGTGTTCTCTGTGTTCTCCTCAGACACCATCTTGCCTACAGAAGCATTGACTGTGAAGGGTAAGTCTTAGGACGTTCTCTCATGAAGCTCTTCTCTGAAGCAAGAACTCCAGGCAGAGCGCTGTGGGCATCCGCCTCTTTTTTTCTTTTTCCTTCAGAGACAGAAAGTAGCACTGGGCTGAGAATGTGGAGGTGAAAAGAGGGAATCCCTTCGTCCCATTCACCACAGCCTTCCACACTGCTGCCAGACATTCTCGTAGCTGATGGGGATTCCTGTCAGATGTTGTCCCGCAGATATAATCAATGCTACCCTTTCTCTAACTCCCATTCCCTCAGCAGGCTCTGCAGGAAATTTGCAGTTCAACAAGAGGACTCCGTAACATGCCTGTCATCACAGTTAATGGAAATGGCATAGTTCAATCTTTACCCTCTATGTGGAAACCGGCATCCCTGGTGCTATGATAGCGTTCCTCCTCATTACCTCTTAAAGAGCACTGTGCAACGCCCAAGGAGATGTGTCTGCGGGTGGAGGCTAGGCACGTGTCTCATCAAATCCAAATCGTGTGTTCACTTTGCCCTGCCACAGGCTTGCATCAGACTTAGTAATTTGAAACTATTTGGAGGCAGACAGGGTACAAGAAGGAACCACTGTGTTAGATGATACAGTTGCTGACAGCAAAGACCTCCTCCACATCCCATTTCCTCTTTCAAACAGAGAGGAAGTGGGTGTTTCTTTATGGAAAGGTGGCTTTCTGGGTTAGTACCCCTCCTTTGGGGACAGTAATGGCACAGCACATTCCTTTTAAAAGCTCCTTGAGTGCTTCATCCTGCCTAATGACTCATAGAAAGAGAGAGTCCCACATGGGGTGTGGAAGAGGGCACCAATCACAGACGTGTGACAGGACTACAGCCCCCGAGTTGGGACAGATCCTTAAAAATGTGTCCTCTTTGAGAAAAGGCTAATGGCCTCATTTCTTTGGGCTATAGAATGGGAATCCTTCCTCCAGAGGCCGACACTGTGAATGTCAGCGTTCTGATGAATGGTCCCTTTCAGCAATAACTCTGACTCCCTGTCATGCTGGAGGAGAAAAAGACCCTTTTGCAAGCTCAGACTGTAACTTGATGGGGTCTCCTCTCTCTGGGAGCCTCCTCTGGCCTGGCCCTACTGCAGAGTGCTGGGATTTCTCTGTCACAGGACCCAGGATGCCAGAAACAGAACAGGAACTCAATGAGTCTGACCTGGCGGGAGGCTCTTTGCACATTGAAGTGCTGTCTGACACCCCACGGGTCATATTCAGTGGACTCTTCCCAAGCTCCAAGCTCCAGAGAGAGGGAGAGGGAGAGGGAGAGGGAGAGGGAGAGGGAGAGGGAGAGAGAGAGAGAGAGAGAGAGAGAGAGAGAGAGAGAGAGAGAGAAGAGAGAAACTCTAGTCCCTCTGCCTTCACAAAATCACAAGTGCTTCTTCTGAAATGGCCTGATGTGGCCATCCAGTGGTGAGCAATCATAGTCTGCAAAACACCCTGACCCGCCATTGGCGTATGCACATATGCTACACTTGACATGCACATAAAGGAATAAGGAATGGGAGTTGACAGGGCTGGAGAGGTGGTTCAGTGGTAAGTGACTTGCCTTGCAAGCATGAGGGCCTATGTTTGATTCCCAGAACCCATGTTTAAAAAAATCTGAGCATGGGAGTATAGGCAGAAGTTTCTGTCCCACAAGTCACTCCCTAATAATCACACAGAGGCTTAATATTAATTATAAATGTTCGGCCAATAGCTCAGGCTTGTTACTAACTAACTCTTACATTTAAATTAACCTGTATTTCTTATCTATGCTTTGCCACGTGGCTTGGTACATTTTCTCAGCATGACATGCCCATTGTTCTTCTTTCTGAATCTGTTTCAGACTCTTCCAACCCTTCTTCCTCCCAGCATTTTCAGTGTGGCTCTCCCACCTAACCTTATCCTTCTCAGCTCTTGGTCAGTCAGCTTCTTTATTAAACCAATCAGAGTAATACATATTCACAGTGTACAGAAGGATTATTCCACAGCATGGGAGAATGCTCATGTCATCCCAGTACTGGGGAGGTGGTGGATTCCTGGGATCTGCTAGCCACATATGTCCCAGGTTCCAGGCCAATAATGGACTCTGTCTTGCAAAACAAGGTGAATGGTACCTCAATAATGAACCTTGAGATTATTCTCTGCTCCCCACACACTTTTATGCTCATGTCTACACATGAGAGAGAGACAGAGAGAGAGAGAGACACACACAGAGAGAGAGAGAGAGACAGAGAGAGACAGAGAGAGACAGAGAGAGAGAGAGAAACGTATAAAAAATCAGACTTGAAAACTGAGGATATTTCTCTGGCTTAGCAAGCTCTACCAGAAGAATTGAAATATATCTTGCTTCTAAAAAACCTTGTGAGAAAATGTTCATGCCAGCAGTCCTCTTTTATGCCTTTTCCTTTTTTATGGTTCAAGAGATGACTAAAAAGAATACATATTTAGACCAGGCAAAATTATAGCATGACCTAGGGAGTCTCAATATGGGGATCAGGTTGACAGCATTTAGACGAGACTGTTGGGGCTTTGAGGAAACAGTTCCCAGCTGCACTCTGGGGGGCTTCATGTGTATTCCCACTCCTGGAAAAATAGGTAAGATCACAGTCCATCTCTTGCCCACACTTCTCTGTGAAGAGTAGAAGCTTCCCTGAGCCACTGTGGAGTTGATCTGAACCTTGGATGCTGTGGAAGCTAAGTGGTCCCAGCACACCATCAGTGTGTCTGGCTTCTCCACATCTGTGCCATTAGTATTCTATAACTCACAGGCAGAGCTACTTGAGACACTCCAGGGTGAGGTACTGAAAATGAGCATCATATGTTTCAGTGGCACCAGACCCAATAAAGGAATAATTACTATGCCACCTGCCTTCGTAGCACACAGCAGAAAGCATCAGAAGGGTGGGGGCAGTGACTCATCTGCTGCAAAGGCATCAGGAGTCAGGACTTGGGAAACTATTTTTGGGTTTGCTATCAGAATCCTGACTCTGTCCTTCAATTTAGAATATGCTACGGTGATTCCCCAAGTGCACACAAGTGTGTTTATTTAAACAAAATTATTTTTAGGGTCTGGAGATGTGGCTAAGTTGGTAGAGAACCTGCCTGACATGCACAAGGCCTTGGGTTAGAACCCCCAGCACCCTATAACTTAAGCATGGTGTCCTTATAATCTTAGCACTTGGGAGGTGGAGGCAGGCCATTCTATGGTAATATAGTGAGTTCCAGGGAAGCTTGGGATAAACAAGACCTTGTATCTGAATAATTAAGTATTTCACTTTATAATGGTTTCAGTATTCTACAACATTTACAAAATTCCCTTCTACCCAATACTTATCTGACTCATTAGGAACATTTTACATTAATATGGGACATTTGCCATAGTTAATGAGCAAATATTGATATACTGCTATAAAGTAAGGTCAGTGTTGCTCACATCTCTTTGGGTTTTATCTAATGGTCTTGTCATCTTCCAGTATCTCATTTAGGTCACAAGATTAATTTGATACACCTCTTCTTTGCTCTTTCCAGACTATGATGTTTTCTTGATGACCTTGGCAGTTTTGTGATCTATTGGTCAAGTGATGTCTAGAGTGTCCTTTAACTGAGATTGGTATGATTTTGTTTTTTCCCATGATTAAACTGGATATGGATGAGGAAAACCACAAAAAGCAGATCCCCTCACACCACATTAAAGGTCAATGGTGCTGTCTAGCTCTTCATGGTAGATACTCAGTTTTCACTCTTGATGAGACAGTACTTGTCCAGCATCCCTTCTGTTGGGTTGATCTGACCTCTACCCTTTCCCTATTGCTGCTCTTGAAAATAAAGTCACCACTGATGGCCCACACTTCAAGCTTCTTCACATTTTGTTCCTTTTCTTGCCTTTCCTGGGCACATCTTTAATTTCTCCAACACCTCATCATCTCAACAATAAGACTGGGATGTTCCTCAGCTTAGTTTCTTTAAATTCAGTAAGCTACTTTCTGCAGAAAGATTAGACCAGCATCTGCCACCTGGTACCCAGGACGATTAGGATTCTGGAATCTAAGGCTGGGTGTGTGTGTAAAACTGGCAAGTCAGGACAGGCTTGGAGTGTTCTTCCACTCTGAGTTCTGGCAGGGGCTGTATAATTTGCATTGCTGAGAAGAAGTTCTTCCAGATGATCCTAAAACTTCCAGTTCTGGGGCTACACCTTGAGGACTGGGACCTAGCCACAGAGGAAGTCACAATCTTGGTGACTCATGCTATGTAATGGGCTCTTCTGAATGGTGATGTTCAAAAGACTTACTGTCATTTCTTTATTGTTCTTATTCATTAGACATGATTTTATTTATTGATTTTTAAAGCTTTAGTTTTATTTATTTATATACATAGGGTGTGTGTGTGTGTGTGCACATGCACTAACACCACAATGCACGCTGAAAGTCAGGGGACAGCTTGAGGGAGTCAATTCGCTCCTTTTATTATGTGAGACCTGGAGATTACATTCAGGTCATCAAGGTTGGCAGCAGGTACCTTTACCCATGGAGCCATCTTGCCAACCCTAGACATATAATTTTTATCTCTAGGTCTTTTTAAAATCTCTTAAGCACATGCCTGTTACACTTTAAAGTCATCAACCTTTAAAGTGAATATTGAACTGAGTTAAAATATCATCCCTTCAGGGATTCGGAGCATCACAGAATAGGGGGCTTAAAGAGGATGGGTGGAGAGGTGTTGAGCACTGTCTCCCAGGCCTGACATGACCATTGCACTCATGAGCTCACCACAGCCATGATTTCCTGCATGAGACCTGTGCAAAATCGGGCCTGTCAATACTCTGTCACAGAGGAGAAGGGTGCTCATGAGGCTCTGTCATCTTTGAGAGTTACAGGCTGGGGGAGACGGAGACAGTTTCTTCAGTAGTGTAGCTACTGGTAGGGTGTCATGCTTCTGTAACTGACCCCTCACCCTGCTTTCACATAAGCAACCCTAATTAAATGTATTGGATTGCACACACACACACACACACACACACATGCACACACACATACACTTGCACACGTGCAAATGGAAGCACAGACATACAGCTGTGCACATGCACACACATGCACTCACACACACAGATGTGAAAATAAGAAGACTAGTCAGAAGAAGAAGTGGGTAAGTAAGAGGGAAAGGGAAGGTAATGGTGGGGGTGAACACTATATATGTAGTTGGCAAAATGTCAAACACAAAATAACTAAGTTAAAACACGTTCTAGTGTACGGTTGTTCAGCAAGGTGACTTGCTGGTAACAATGCTGCTAATAATGCTTTTCATGCTTCCAACTGCACACAGGAGAATTTCAATGTTCTCATTATAAAAAACGTATATGAGATGACAGAGATGTCAACTATCCCAGTCTGACCATCCTATAAGGTACACGTGTCCTGAAGAAACACATTTCACCTAATAAATATATGCAATTACTATTTGTCAATTGTAAAATAAGTGTGGGTTGGAAGGGTCAGAAAATTCAGCCCTGAAGTTTCTAGAAAACTGGAGGATTATTGAGGAATACTCCAGGGAGAAGAGGGTGTGAGAAATCTCACGTAAGCACAGTGTTTCCCATTGTTCTGTTGCTGTTGAGGGAGAATTGACTTCCACATGGCATGAGACTCCCAGCAGTGACCCTTGTCACAGTTTCTTGTTGCACCAGCTCTGACTTTGTGTAACTCAGGGCGTGAGCATAAACAGCTGCACTGGCCTTGGAACCAAGTGGGAGAAGGGATGCAGGTCCTTCTTATGATCCCAACCTGTTCTTATGAGGCAAGAATCATTGTTGAAGGAACCATAGGCGAGTGAACAAGTAATCTGACCTTTTTTTTTTTTTTATCATTTTAATCCCATGTATAAAATGCTGTAGGGATAGCTGAGGAAGCAAAGTGCTTGCCTTGCAAGCATGAGTTCCACTCCCCAGCACTCACATTAGAAAAAGAAACACTGGACGTGGCAGCATGTGTTTGCAATTCCAGCGCTGGGTAGCTGGAGCCTGAAGGATCCCTGGGCCATGCCGGCAGTCAGCCTTGCCTCCTTGGTGAGCTCCAGGTCAATGAGAGATCCTGGCTCTACAGATGGTGGATGCTGCCTGACGAACAACAGCTGAGGTTGTCCTCTGGCCTGCACATGCACGTGCACATATATGCATATGGACCCTCACATGCACACACACACACACACACACACACACACACACACACACACACACACCTGAACACGGTAAACTAGGTAGACTGTCTGCTTATACAATTGCGACTGCACTTGGCATATGGTAGAGACAGTAGATGATGGGAGTAAATGATGGGTGGGATTATAGCCATTCTTACTTCATGGCTCCAGAATACAGATTTAGGCTGAGACTCCACTTTGTAAAACATGGGACATGTCAGGATGATCTTGTGTTTGTTTCTTCTCTTGCTGCTCCCTTTGTTCTCCCTCCCCCCCTCCCCTTCATGTGAGCACACTTCCTGTGGGCAAACTTTCATAGTCACTTCTCAGCAGTGCTTTCTGGAGTGTGCTTTCCCCTCCTGCCTTCCCTCCTTCTCAGACCCCATTACGAGAGTGAGCCGCTCCAACGCCTCTTGAAGCCTCTCTCAAGAAGCAAGGCTGGCAGCGTCCTGCAGCCTCATCGGTATGCCATTCCATATGGAGCTCTGGGCACTCTAAATGACACGTGAATTATGTATGCTGGGGCTGGCATCGAGTGTAGCATGCCCAGAGCAGCATGCATTTGGAAGGGAAGTCATTTTGATTTTGTGATGTATTACAGAGCTGAACGCTTAACAAGAGCTGAGACCTGGCCCGCGTGCTGGTTCTGCGAACACAGTGGGGTAGGCACACTGTGACTGCAGCCCGCTGCTCAGCATTTGAGGTCATGGCACTCAAGTCCTCTGCCCCGGTGAGAAGGCTGCTTTCCTGCTGTCCTTACCTCTACCGCCCATCATGAGGACTTAGCCTTTCTTTTTCATCCTTCGATGTGCTGATTATTCCAGTTTTGAATTGAATGTTAACTAGGTAAGGTTAGCCTCACCTTTTGAACCTCAGGGAAACCAGGTTATGCCAACTTTCTTCTGAGCTCCCGAAGGCACAAGAATATGGGTCCTGTAGTCCTTCAGCGATGATGCCACTACTGTGCTGTGTGTCTGTGTGTGTGCGTGTTCATGAGTGCTGGCATATGTGCTACAGCACACATGTGTTGCCTAGTGGACAACAGGAGGCATCATCCCTCCCCTTCCTGTTCATCTAAGACAGGGTCTCTTGATAGGGGCAATGTGTGCCAGGCTCACTGGGCCCACAGGCTTCTGAGGATTCTCCAGACTCCACCTCTGGCCTCACCATAACAACCCCAGGGTTGCAGACACGCGCTACTGAGTCCAGATTTACTCACAGCAAGCACCTTGTACACCAAGCCATCCCCTCAATCCCTTTCCTTCTTGGTTTTCAGAGATCCTTCCTATTCCACATGTTTCTTATACCAGCCAGAGAGTATCTCCAGCCCCGAGAACCCACTTCACCCTTTTAGTGACATTCTCGCAAACACGCTTGCCTGGTTTCCCAACTACAGCTGAGCCTTTAAGGAAACTTGGCCATAAGGAGTGTCCCCGGCTAAGGTCAGAGGACACAGGGCCATCTGATGAACTTTGCCAAGGAGCTTACCTGCATCCCTGTTATGAGAACTTTTCCTCTGGGGGCACAGGACTAAGCAAAATCTATACCCTCCTAATAAGATCCCAATGACAAACCAAAGTTCAGCTCCACCAAAGTTCAACCTAGGGAACCAGTGAATGTATTGAGCTTTCTTAGAGAGTATGATGAGGGGTTGCCAACAGGAGCATGGGTGACCTAAAGCTGCCACACTAGAATGTCTTTATGCAGCATGGATGATGACTTCCTCATAACTGTATAGATGAAGCCCCCTTCCCCTCATCTTCCCATTTTATGCAACCTAGCCCCTCCCTGAGACCTTGAGGTCATGTGAAATTAGGGCATAATTGTCTACAACTGGTTAGGAGGAGTCACCAAATACTCAGGTAAGAGTGTGATGACTGTCTATGCTTCCTTCTGTGAGGTAATGTCAGTAGTCAGCAAATCCAGGTGGGATGACTTTCTGCCAACACAGCTGGTTTTATGAAGATGGCTGTTATTTTGCTCAGAGGATTGTGCTGCACACCACCACAGCACACAGTGTGGCTCTAAGACTGGTACCCATGCTTCTGCTTCCTGAGGGCTCTGCATTTGAGATCCTGGGCATTTACTCCAACTCCGATGTTTCCCCCTGCCCCGATGACTCTGCAACCAAGACAAATCTATGCCTGAGAAGAACTGGAACTCATTGCTTCCCAGGTGCTCA
>CABHPP010126643.1:0-49897 GCA_902168425.1 Peromyscus attwateri | reverse complement strand
GCCAGGATCTGACTGCAAATGCCGGAGACAAACATAGCCAGGTGGGTGGCCGTTGGCAGAGAAAAGTCACATTCAGATGGGCTTGTGGGTATTGGTAGGATTCCAGGTGTTTTCCAAATATGTTTTTAAACTCTAATTCTTGCCCCACTTTTAAATCTCTAGGCTCTCTTGTCATTATTGTTTTCAATTAAATGGTTTATCTTCTTTTCATTTCTGTCCAAAGTAGCCCATACCCATTGCTCTGAACTAATCTACAAATGAGCAAAACAAAATAAAACCCAGAGGCACCGATAACACCATCACGAAACTAGAACTCTAGTTAACACTATATGTTCCTCCCAGTCTTCCCATGCATAAGATGTTCATAATGGGAACATCTGTGTACAATGTATTGCAAACATCTCCTACTTGCTTATGCGTCTTGACTCCTTTTAGAGGCTGAGGAGTGCCATTGGGTGCTATCACTTCTGGAATCTGGGTTCTGCTCTGTGGCTTTTCGTGTGGTGATATATTTGATTCATATACTTTGGTAACACGGCATGCTGTGGCTTAATGCTTTGTGGTTTTCCTCCTGCTATAAGATGAGGGTATAGCTAATATCCTTATAACAGTATCTTTACATTGTACCCTCAGGTTTGCTCTATGCTTTTTTTAAAGTCTCCTTTAAAATATCAAAAGCACAGAATGTTATCATTTGACACTGAAGTGTCTTCCACAGGCTTGCCTTTTAAATGTGTCCTCCTTAGTGAGTGGCAACTTAAAGAATGTGGACTCTTCAGCAGGGCCTGGCTTGTGGAAGCAGGTCACTAGGAGGGACCCTTTGAAGGTCACACCCTGGCCCCCAGTTCTGGAGCTCTCCTGCTTTGCCCTGGTGTCAGGAGTCTCTGCCATACACTGCTGTTGCCAGGAACTCTGCCATGTATTTCCTGCCATGATGGACTGAGTCCCTCTGAATCCAGAGGGCAAAGTATACCTTTCTTCCAAGTTTGTCAGGTATTGTGGTTCCCAGGGATACAACACACAACATTCAGTGATGTTTCATATCTCATCTTACACGGCAGGCCAAAGTTAAAAGTCAGGTGCCCCTGGAATTGGTGCCACATCTATTCTACTACTTTCAATTAATTAAAGTAAGTCAGAGGACAGCCGGAGTCAGTGAAGAGGGCGTCAAATAAGGCTTTGGTGCCGGATTCCATGTTTAGAGTGAGTGTCCTGCATTAATATAGCTAACTGCATCAGTTTTATTCTCAAATGTCTACTTGTTCCTTAGATAACTGCAATAGACTAACTCAACTTTGTTACAAGGAATTATCTTCTGTATGTATGGTGTGTTTGTGTGAGTGCATGTTTGTGTGGGTGCACATGTTATGCACATGTATGGGGAAGCCAGGGGCCAACCTTGGATATCGTTCCTCAGAAGCTTTCAGACTTAGTGTTTTTGTGAGATGGAATATTTTATTGGCCTGGATATTAGGAGTAAGCCAGGTTGGCTGTTGAGTGGGCCCCAGGGATCTACCTGTCTCCCCAGTGCTGGACCTACAAGTGTGCACCACCACACCCTACATTTTTGTGTGGGTTCTGGGGATCAAACTCAGATTTTCATGCTCAAGCAGCAAGTACTTTCCTAACTCTGTTATCCTCAGGTCATAGTGAATTATTTTTTAAGTACAGTGTATTGTTTGCTTGCCTCAATTGTTATTTTGCTTCTGTCGTACAGTTTTAATGATGAGTTATCTTTTCCTTAAATAGAATTCAGCATTATCCTTATATGCTAGTTGCTGAGGCACTACATTGTCTCCTTGCCCTATGGACATCTGAAGACTGGGTTGCCTTGATCTTTAAGTCCCATTGAGCCAGCCCCACTTCTCTTAGCCTGGCAGAACCTTAGAAGCCATGATTTCACCCAGTGACTCATTCCGTTCCTTGTGGATGGTGCCACCTTCACACAAAAGCATTCATCACACCCATCTGGCAATGAAATGAGTCTCCTGGGAAGCCCCTATTCTATACAGCCCCACAATAGCTGTATTGGAAGGATTCTGACAGTAGCTTCCTGCAGTCTGATGCTGCTCAGCAAATACAGAGTGACTAATGCCTCCCACAGGGAAGGAGATGCTTCTTTTCAATGATTACCATGGCCTCTCTCTTTCTTTTTATTTACTCATGTGCTGATCATAACTTCCATTAATTTTATGAAAAGATCAGAATACCACCATGATGTTATTATAATACCATTTGGTTATTGCTACAATAGATGCTGTTTGAAATGTTATAATTTAATATACTAGACATTTTGCCATATGCTTTATAAATGATGTTGGACTAAACACAAAACTGGAGCATCATTCCTCCATTGGAGAGGTGACTGTTTGTGCTGGACAGTTTTATGTCAACTTGACATAAGCTAAAGTCATCTGAGAGGAGGGAACCACAATTAAGAAAATTCGTCCGTAAGATTGGATCATAGACAAGCCTATAGGGTATTTTCTTAATTAGTGACTGATGTTGGAGAGCTCAGTCCATTGTGGGTGTCCATCATTGCTGAGCTGGTGTCCTGGGTTCTTAAGAAAGCAGGCTGAGCAACCCACGAGGAGCAAGCCAGTCAGCAGCACTCCACCAAGGCCTCTGCATCAGCTCCTGCCTCTAGGCTCCTGCCCTGTTTGAGTTCCTGTCCTGACTCTTTGATGATTGTCTTAGTCAATGTTCTATTGCAGTGAAAAGACACTGTGACATATAAAGGTCTTAGAAAGGAAAGTCTTATGAAGGGAGCATGGCGACACACAGGCAGGTATGGTGCTGGAGAGGTAGCCAGGAGTTTTACATCTGAACTGGTAGGCGAGAGAGAGAGAGAGAGAGAGAGAGAGAGAGAGAGAGAGAGAGAGAGAGACTGGGCCTGGGCCTGACTTGAGCATCTGAAACCCCAAAGCCCACCCATAGGAACACACTTCCTCCAACAAGGTCACACCTCCTAGTCCCTAATGACCAAGCATTCAAATATGTGAGTCTATGTGACCATTTCTATTCAAACCACCACAGTGATGATGGAAGTGTAAGCCAAATAAACCCTTTCCCCCACAACTTCCTTTTTTGTTATGGTGTTTTACTACAGCAGTAGAAACCCTAACTATGAGACTCTTCTCTTATGTCTGCAAGGTACTGGAACTGCTTTGAGCAGGAAAATAAGCAGAACGTGATATTGAACCTATTTGTAGGTTCAGACCTTAATAGACTTAAATGTCTACTTCCTCTCCCTTAGAATCCTCATTCAAGGGTAAGGCTAGCTTCCAAGTGGGAAGTTCAACAACTGGAAGCATCCCATGCTTTGGGAAAGCCTGCATTAGCCACAGACAGCAGACAGACCTAACTAACCACAATCCACCTCCTCTAGCCATCTGTCTTAGTTAGGGTTTCTATTGATGTGAAGAGACACTATGACCACAGCATCTCTTATAAAGGAAAACACTTAATTGGGGCTGGCTTACAGTTTCAGAAGTTCAATCCATTATCATCATGGTGGGGAGCACAGGGGCATTCAGGCAGACATGGCGCTGGCTACATCTGGATTAGAAGACAACAGGAAAACAAAGCTTGAGCAAAGGAGACCTCAAAGCCCAACCCCACAGTGACACATTTCCTCCAACAAAGCCACACCTACTTCAACAAGAAGTACCACTCTCTTTGGGATTATGGGGGCCAATTACATAAAATACCACACCATCTTGGCCCAGCTACCAGGCTTTCTAGTGGAGAAGCCCTCAGATGGGTCAGCTTTACTGCCATCTGACTACGTCCTGGAAAGGATTTATGGAGAGGAACACCCATGATCCCACTTGTCAATGCATATAACTGAACAAACTCATGAGAAAAGTCTTCCTTAAGCAACTGCAGGCTGACTTAACAGGAAACAAGATAAGGTATCATTTTATTTAACTTCTATTAAATCTTTTGGAGGCAGAGACTACCATAATGACTATTTTAAAGATCAACAAAGAGGGATTACATGTTTGCCCACATTTGATCTAGAAAGGTACAGCATAGGGAAAAGCTGCCTCCATGACTATACCACCTACAAGTGCTCAGGAGGTCAGGGCACATGTTTCGATGTTTCTTTCTTCATTGGAACTAAAAGCATATATTTTATGCTCACAGAACACTTTCAGCCTAATAAATAAAAACAACAGTAGTAAAAATAAATGAGGCAGTATCTAATGAATGAAGTCGATTGGTTGGACAAAAATAACCTGTGTCTAATCTGAAACTTTGTCCTGAGAGGGTGAGGAAGTTCCCTGACAATTCACAGGTTCAGGAGGTGGGAGGGGAGGTTCTTGGGCCACAGTAGTCCCCTGTGTTCCATATACTTTTTCTTTAAAACCATGGTATTCCCATAGTAGTGGGAATTTGATGCTTAAGATAAGTATTGGCAATTAACTCTCTCTTTAGATCAGTTATTTTGAGGATTTCTTCTGTGAGTAGCATTTCCTGGTGGCTCTAGAGTTTGACTGAAGACATTGACTAAAGAAACTCAGTGCTGGAGAGGCAGAGACAAATAGGTCCCTGGGACTTGCTGGTGAGCTAGACTAGCCTTGTTGGTAAGCTCGAGGCCAGTGAGAGATCCTCTCTCTTACAAAATGGGTAATACTCAAGGAATAATACCCAAGGTTGTCCTCTGACTGCCACAATGTACATACACACATATAAATGCACACTTGTACACACACACACATACACAGGAAATTGCAAGAGGCCCACGCAATGATGGCCGCAGTTTCAGGAATTCCTGGATAGTTGCTTTCAACTGGGATGCAGAAGACAATCCACAGGGAAATCTTCGAATAACCTGGACACCTGGACTGTATCCCATCAAACCACGTCAGGAGTGGAGGAGAATCTGTGTGCTCTTGCACAACCCCCAGATGATTCCATTGTGCAGGTGAGGTTGAGGGCTGCCCCCTTGAAATAGGCTCAGAAGTGCTAAAGGCATCCTTCCCTGGCACACGACTTTCCTGCCCTCCTCCCTTTTTTATTCCCCCTTTCATTTGGTTCCAGAACTGTATTAATTTATTAACTTGTTCATTCAGATGTCTGATGGTTACTGACTAGACAGGTAGCCTGTACCAATGTGGTGCCATATTGATACCTGCTAACACGGACAACGGAGAAGAATCTAACTTGTTTATAGACAAAGACGAGTTGGATTTTGGTTGCATTGTGTTTGAGGTGTTGCCTTCATAGAGTAGAGATGCTTGAGATTTGAGCTGAGGGTTAGAGTGAATGAGCCCCCACCCCCTGCCCAAGTGTGCATATGGTTGGTTTAGGCATTGTTGGTTGTAGCCTTCTCTTGTAGGGAAAGGTTGCTCACTGTGAGCAGGGGTTACATTATAGTGTAAGAGGCTCAGATAGAAAGGGAGAGGAGAGAGAGAGAGAGGGGGGTAATACACTTCACACAACTCTACCCCTTCCCAAGGCAATTCTTGTGTCCCCAAGGAAAACTATCAACTCTGCCGCTCCTATAAAACTAAAGCGAAATATAAAATTGGAAAGCACTCTTTTAGAACATTGGCCACTGCTTATGGGAATGGCATGGTCTTTTTGTGCAGACGTTTTCCCAGGGTGAAGCTTATTTGAA
This sequence comes from Peromyscus attwateri, assembly GCA_902168425.1. Lineage (NCBI taxonomy): Eukaryota > Metazoa > Chordata > Mammalia > Rodentia > Cricetidae > Peromyscus > Peromyscus attwateri. Next base: position 44,271 of record CABHPP010126643.1, on the reverse strand, counting down.
AAGTTATTGCTTCCTGCATCTTTTTCATGGCTTATGAAGACCTACCCAATACAGTCCTTGACTCTTGACGGGGCCTCATTTACTTCCACAGGTGTCCCTCTTCACTTTTCTCTAGCCTCCCTGAGCTTTCAGGACGCATGGCTCCTTCCTTCTTTCCTCCTTCCTCTTCTTTATTTTTGGAGAGAGAGAGAGAGAGAGAGAGAGAGAGAGAGAGAGAGAGAGAGAGAGAGAGTTCATGTATGCATGTTCATGTGTGCTGTGTGTGTGGTGTATTTATGCCAATGTGCACAGACATGCAGAGATCAGAAACTGATGGTTGATGTCTTCTTAGCTCATTCTCCATCTTGCATATTGAGACAGTGGTCCTCATTTGAACCCAGAGCTCAACCAATCAGCTGGTCTAGCTTTCTCTCTTACTCTGGAGTTCCCCTGCCTCAGCCTCCCAAACGCTGAGCTTCCAGCTGGGCCACCACACCTGCCCAGCATTTACCCAGGTGCTGGGGATATGAACTCCATCCCTCATACTTTCAGAGTATTCATCTTTCCCGCTGAGCCCTCTCCCCACAGGCCTTCCCAGGTGCCTCTTGCTCGAAGCCAAAGATGAACCTAGAACAGAGCTAGCATCATCTCAGAGAGGCTGTGTCTACATTTAACAGTCACACTTGCCTTCCATTTGGAAAAAGCATCTGCTTGTCTCTGACACTTTCTTTGTATTTGTCATATACAAAAGTCATACTGTCACCTCTATAATGTCAGGACTCTAGGGATTCTCATTCCTGGAAACTAACTGTACATAGGTGTCCAGTAAGTAGCTTGCCTGAAGCTCCCCTGCTGGTGAGAGAGATCCCCCTCCTGTAGTAAAACGGGATGCATTTTTTTCCTGATCCTCATGCAGCATCCTTCTTAAGCAAATTCTGAGAAACTATAACAGTAGTCACAAGGCAATGCCAATCACTAAAGATGACCCCCAAATGCTTAGTCTAGGGGTAAAACTGGACTGCAGGTCTTGACCTTAAGCATCAAATTCCCATTGCCTGGTGAGACTTTTTTGTAAGAAAAAAAAAAGTATACAGAGCTTTTGCTGAAGGGCAAACCAGGGGTGGTATATATGCCAAATTCAGAATTTTCCACATTAGTGTCTTTCTTGGATATTACATGTTAAAATAAGATAGGAAAGTAACTGAGCTGTCCTCTTGGGAACAGAGGTTTTGGCATTTTAAAGGTCACATCTGTACTCCAAGGGAAGTGTATAGAAAATAGAAGCAGGTTCATTCTCCAAGCTCATGACTGGAGCAATTAGAGGACCGTGCTAATGTGACTGATGGACAATGTGGAGCAACACAGGTTGACTGATCAGCAAAAGCAAAGCAGATATATCTTCTTCTCAGAGGAAATCAAACTGTTATCCCAGTTCCTAAAGCTGATCAAAGCATAGGAGCTCTGTTTGAAGTGGATTTGTAGCCCAGAGGCCCAGCTCTGTTGGGTAGCCTTACACAATCCTTATTCCCAGGAGGCCCTGGAGGACTGAAGCCCAGTGCTCCACTGAGTGTGATTTGGAAAGCATTATCCCAGATACTGCTTCTCAGATCTCTCCTAGCTAAGAAAACCTGCTACAAGAAAGTTTGAGCTAATGAATGGCAGATATAGCAGGAGTCTGCTTTCTTTGGTTTCATCATCACCGGTGACACCAGATCGGCCAATTGGATCCTTCTGAAGGCATTTCAGTATGCTGAAGCATTTTCTGGAGCCTCGATAGATCTGAGATATGGCCCCAGGTTTGCATTTCTGACTAGCTGCCAAGGGCTGCTACAAGATTGGGCTCACATATGAGACATCATGAGGCAGAGGGAAAGAAAATTGGGAATGTGTCTGGCTTTTGAAACCTCAAAGCTCACCCCTATGACACACCTCTTCCATTAAGACCACACCTCCTAATCCTTCCCAGGCAGTTTTACCAACCGGAGACCACACATCTAAACACACTATGGGAGCCTATGGGAGCCATTCTCATTCAAACTACCACATTCCACTTCCTGGGCCCCATAGGCTGGGGGCCATCACTGGGGGTGTGCTTTGAGAGTTCAAAGGCCCACGTCATTCTTGGTTATCTCTCACCTTTTGCCTCCTTCTTGTGGTTCAAGATGTAGCTCTCATCACGTGTTTATGCTCCAGCACCACGCCTGCCTGGCTGCTGCCAGGTTCCCTGACCATGAGATGGTCATGGACTCACCCTCTGAAACTGTAAATTCCTGATAAACTCTTTCTTCTAGAAGTTGCTTTGGTTCTCATGTTTTGTCACAGTAGTAGTAGCTTTGCTGTGACTGGCCAGACCATCTCTGTTTGGGAGGAATGTGGAAGGCTTTGGTATTTGGGGCTAGGAAAGCAGTTGAACTCTGTAAGCAGGGCTTCACTGGCCATTACCATAGGAGCTTGGAAGATGGGCATGCTAAGAGCAATGCGGACTCTGAAGGCCCTGCTCAAGAGGTTTCAGAGGGGAAATTAATATTAGCAATGGGGCTAGAAATGGTTGTGATACTTTGCCAAAGAATGTGGCTGCTTTTTGCCTTTGTCTTAAGAATCTGCATGAGGCTAAACTGAAGAGTTTTGGACTAATTTCACTGGCAGAGGAGATTTCAAGACAGCCTAATAATAACTCTGTCACTTGGTTATTAGTAATCACTCTTGTGAAGATCTGCCATGAAAAAGAGCAGTTAGGGCAAAAAGAAACACAAAATGTACAGTTTAGAAAAAGGGCACCAGGAATTTAACACTTAGCTTGTGCTAAGGAGATGAGAGGCTTGATGGGAAGTGGAATGAAGGGAGTGGTAACCTCAGGGCAAGACCCCACCCAGCTAAACTTCTACCTTGTAATAAGAAAAAGCCTAAGGAAAACTGCTACTAAAGCAACAACCAAAACAAATGCAATTCAAGGAGGTGGACAGGTTCTATCCCAAACAGAGAGTGGAACATGACAGCTTCTGCCTCGTGGTTCTGGGTTTAGAGTTCTGGGTTTAGGTCTTGTGGAATTTTTCTTTGTAGATGAGGAGAGCCACTGAGGCCAGACATGTAGGGGGGCATCCCCTGCAGACAGGCCCAGAGAGCCCATTGCATGAAGCTGCAAAAGTGAAGCCTGGATTGTGTTAGAGATCCAAAGATGCTGGAGATGCCAGAGCTGTGGGGTATCTGCCAAGGAGAGCTGCAGACAGGGTGTGGAATTAGACTAAGAGAGGGAAGTGTGTTACAGTCAGCAAAGCTGTAAGGAAAGAGCCACCCAAGCCCGTTAGCATTCAATGTGGAGCTGCAGGATATAGTTTTCCCTGCTAGGTTTCACTCATGCTTTGGTCCAACATTTCCTGACTATATCCTCCCTTATGGAATGGTAATATATATTTTGTGTCATTATATGTTGGAAATATGTAATTTGCTTTTTGATTTTTACAGGGGGTTATAATTAAGAGAGTGCCTTGAGTCTCAGAAGAGACATTGAACTTTTAAACTTTGTTGAGATAGTGAAAAACTATGCGGACTTCTGAAGTTGAACTAAATGCATTTTGCATTATGATGTGGCCACGTGCCTATGGGGGCCAGGGAGTGGAATGTAGTAGTTTGAATAAGAATGACCTCCACAGGCTCATAGATCTGAATTTTTGGTCATAGTGGTGGAACTGTGTGAGAAAGATTAGGAAGTGTGACCTTGTTGGAGGAGGTGTGTCACTGGAGGTAAGTTTTGAGGTTTCAAAAGTCCAAGCCATTCTCAGTTAGCCTTCTCTGCCTCCTGCTTGTGGATAATAAGTAAGCGCTCAGCAACTGCTCCAGCACCATGCTGGCCTGCCTGTTGTCATGCTCCTGACCACGATGGTCATGGACTCTAACTCTCTGGAATTCTGAGCCCCCAAATTAAATGCTTCCTTTCATAAGTTGCCTTGATCATGGAGTGTTGTCATGGCAATAGGAAAGTAACTAAGACAGGGACTTACCTCCTACCTCTAAGGACTGAGGAAGGGCAGCAGCAACAGTCTGTAATGTTTTGGGAGTCTCTTGGACAACCCCGATGCCTAACTACATTCTAAATATTTCTCCTTATATACACAGATAAGTGTAGTCCTCATCTCTCATCAAGGAAACTTCTTTTTGCAACAGATGGAAACCATTACAGAAAGCTACAACCAATAAAGTGGTTGGCACTGCAAAAATGAGATCTGAAGTTGTCCTCTGGCCTCTTTGTGCATATGTGCACATATGTACACATCCCCATGCACACAAGTACATCCACATGCACTCAGCAACTCAACAACATGCACACTCACATACACATCCCACTGTAATAGTCTTTCTCTGGACCGCCAGCTCCCAAATAACAACATGGAGACTTCTTATTAGTTATGAAAGCTCAGACTTAGCTTAGGCTTGTCCCACTAGCTCTTATAACTTAAATTAACCAATTTGTTTTAATCTACATCCTGTCTCGTGGTTCATTACCACATCTCTCCATTCTGCTCATGCTGCTTCCTCTGCATCTGGCTGGTGACTCTGCCTTTTTCTTCCCAGAGTTCTCTCTCTGCCCTGAAGTCCCGCCTATACCTCCTATACCTCCTGCCTAGCTATTAGCCATTCAGCATTTTATTACACAAATCACAGCCATACATTTTCACACAGTGCACAAATATCCCACAACACCCCACACAAAGAATGGAAATACGGTAGGCATAATAACAATGGCCTATGGATAGCAGGGGAAATGAACTGGAACCTGGCTCTGTCTCCCCATTTATGCAGGGCGTAATCTTAATTTTTGCTCCACTGCTTTGACTTTTTCTCACGAATGAATTGGAGACACCAATAGATGTAATGTCATGAGGTTTTGTGACTGCTTACTTAATGGTTACTGTAAAATGTTTAACCCATAGTCTACAGTACACGGTCAGAGCTGAATCCAGTAGTAGCCCTGTGGATGACCAAAGCAAGACAAATGATGCTATCAGTGCCAGCAGAGCCCACCCTGGGGGCTCCTATTAAGAGTTGCAGGTAGATTAGCTGTGAACCACCCACGTCCTGGGCTTATGTAATAGAACAGAGTGGACAAACCTGGTTTTGCACAGCTTCCAGGTAAACCTTTCTATAAGGTAAATGATATTACTACTGTAGGGCCACAAGTTTATTGAGATACTGAGGAATGGAGTTACTGCTTGGAGGCCAGAGGACAACCATATAGTGTAGTGGGTAGCCATTCCAGCTTTGATCTGGAAGTTCCAACCCCCATTGAGGCTTCGGTAACTGTCACGCCTACAAGGCAGGGCCAAGAGAGGGGAGATCCCGATGCACCACCCTCTCTTGGTTCCTGGACCCTGGATGTTAGAGGTAGACCGAGCAGAGCTCTCCAGAGAACACCGCCGGACTGTGCTGTGTCTTCCCCAGACCCTGCAACCTACCTATCCCTTCATTTGTAAGTTATGCCACTAAATAAACCTCTCTTTTAACTACGTGGAGTGGCCTTAATAATTTCACCAATAATATAGAGACAGTCAGGGGATGGAAAGAATATGGTGTATAAAATGAATTCTCCATAGGCCTCCTTCTACAAGGTCCAAACATTGGCAGCCCAGCTTAGAGCCTGCTACAGATAATTGGTACAAGGGTTTCTGGGGCAATGTGTTTCAATCATCAGCCAGACATTGTACACAGGTTATTTTTAGCCTGATTACTAAACGGAAGAATGTGACTTTGAAAGGCATGCTTTAAGAGTTCTCTTGGGTAGCCAAACTTGTGTGATCATTACTACCAGGAAGTGTGTTTTCTCAAGTGTTCCAAGTTTTTGATATAGTTGTGATCTTCAAACACTCTGCTCCCTTACTGTGTGAGTAAAATTCTGTTTGTCTAATCAGATACCTTGAGTTTGTGGGGAAGTACTTGAGGAAATATGAGCAGCATAGACTAACATAGATATCACATTAAATATTCTAGGTGTGTTGAGGTAAAAGTACTGCATATTATACATTGGCATGACTTTTCCTGTACCTCAGTTATGAGTCAGAGTTGCTTTTTGTTTTGTTTTTGCAGTTGTAAGTGATAGACACTAATTCAAACCAGCTTAGACTAAGGAGAAGTTACCAGATTTATAACTGAAAAATCCCGAGGATTCATGGCTGACTGGCTGCATGCTCTCAAACAATGACCTGGTTAATGGACCTCTTTACCTCTTGGCTTCCTGTCCACTGTGTTGGCCTTACACTCATGGGTTGACTCATCTTTGAATGTCCCCAGAAGACCTTGGCATAGTCTACCAACTTAGCATCCACACAGGAAAAAAAAAACAAAAAACAAAACAAAACAAAACAAAAACCCAGTCACTTCTTGAACTGTATCATCACTATCTCCAGCTGAGCCTGGTTCATTTGGTGTCCTGCTTTCATCAGTCAGAGAACTGTGCGAACCACACGGAAGACACATCCCACTCCCCACCATCAAAGATACTGAGCCTGCGGTATCTGTTAGGATTTGAATGAGAAATGCTCCTTACGAGCTCATGCACTAGAATACTCAGTCACAGCTTGCGCCATTGTCCTGGATGGTTATGGCTCCTTTACTACCTAGGACATACCAGGCAAATAACAAACTTTGAAGCTGAGAGGCCATCCCTTGCTCTCAGACCCATCTCTGATTTCCTGATCTGCCAAGACGTGAACAAACCAAGCCACATGCCTCCCCATTGCCCCTCCCTGCCAGGATGGCCACGCTCACTGAGATCATAAGCCAAAATAAATCCCTCCTTCTTTAAATTGCTTGAGTCAGGATATTCTGTCACAGTAAAAACATAATACCCGGAGAGGATGGCATGGTCACTAGGAAGGGACCTAGTGTATCCCTCCCTGGGTATCCTTCCATCCCTACCCTGGGAGTCAGAATTTCCCATTGTTTCTTTATGGCTAGTTTTCCTGAAGTGAAATCCCCCTCTCACACCTTTGTGATCTACCTGCAAGAGATCTGCCCCTTGCCCACCGATGCTATTCTTCTGGCAGCTGACTGTCTGGAGCACATGAAGCCCTTTGAGCACTGTGTTCTGGATGCTGACTGTCTCTATGTGAGTGAATATTCCTTAGAGATTTTCTTCCTGACATGTTGACTTCCTTTGGTTTCCTCGGTCTCCATGAAGGTCTGCCACTCAACTCCTGCAACCCTTTCACAGTTGTAGAAAGAAGGGAGATGCTTGCATCTGTGGGCTGGAAATAAGTACTGCTTCTGGGGTTTCCTAGGAAACATGGAGATGTCTCTGTGCATCATCTATGCAGTGTCGTCGGCAACAGAAGAATGGGCCCACAGTACGCCTTAGCCAGAGCTCCCAGAACAATCTACCCATAGCCAATCTGCAAATGCATTTACAGAACTAATTACTGAGGCATTTTCAAATGAGAATCGTTGTCCTTATGTGGAACAATTTACTTTATTCATTGAGAATTGATGTGATATGTGAAAAAAAAAAAACACCTTAGCGTATTAATGAGGCAGAAGGAAGAATTCCGTTTGTCCAGTGTTTAACTGAAGATCTGAGGATTTAGAAAGGGCCCGGGAGATAAAACAGGGACACTTCAATAAAATGCACACTTTTACTTAATGCAGTGAATTAAGCCTCGTGGGGGGCTGATTGTAAAGAACCAACATTAGTGTTGTGTGTTGTGGAATATTCTTTACACTGTGTAAAGATGTGTCACTGTAATTGGTTTAATAAAAAGTTAAACAGCCAATACCTAGGCAGCAGGTATAGCAGGGACTTCTGGACAGAGAGAGCTCTGGGAAGAAAAGAGGTGGAGTCGCCAGCTAGATGCAAAGGGAGAGAGAGAGAGAGAGAGAGAGAGAGAGAGAGAGAGAGAGAGAGAGAGAGAGATATGCAGGAGGAGAGGTAAAAGCCACAAGTCACGTGACAAGCATATGAACAAGTTAATTTAGGTTATAAGAACTAGTGGGACAAGCCTAAGCTATAGGCTGAGCTTTCCCAATTAATAATAGCTCTCCATGTAATCTTTTGTGAGCTGGCAGCCCAAAGAAAAATCCATCTACACACTAGGGGCTGAAGAGATGATTCAGAAGTCAAGAGCATTTGGCTGCCCTTGCAGACCACTCAGGTTCAGTTCCCAGCACTCATGACAGGCAGTTCACAAACACCTGTATCTCCAGCTCCATGTGATCTGATGCCCTCTTCTGGTCTCTTCAGGCACCCATACTTATGTGTGCATGCGCACACACAGACAATTATACATATATTCTAAAATAACAATAAATAAAAGTAATTTTTTTTAAAAATGTCAATAGTTATGCACTGCTTGCTGTCAGTCAGACAGCAAATAGAACCCATTCACTAATTCTCCTTTTTGGAAGGGAAAATACTATTATTATTTCCATTTTCTAGTTAAGGAAACTGAGGTACTATGAAGACCGTCTGCAAGAACTGCACTGCATGGAACCTTCAGGCCATTGTTATCTGGATCCTGGGCTCTAACACACTAGGAATATCAGATATTTTGGCAATTCATAGGCCATTTATTTTTAAATTTTAAATTAAGTATTGAAGGCCTTTGCAGTGCCAGAGATTAGATGTGTGCGATACACTGAGAATTTTTGAAAAATAATTTCCAGATAGTACCTGAGAGGAAAAGCAACAATACCTAAAACTTACAGACACTTTGTGGTATAGCTTTTATAAAAACTTCACAGGTTCCATTCTCTGACCTCACCCAGCTTCCTGAGTTAGGGACTGTCCCCAGTTTAGAGAAAGGAATGAGGTTCATAAAGAAACTTACTGATGAGTGTCTATGGAGTGAGGGGTGGAGCTGTGAATTGAACCACCCAACTGCAACCTTTGCCTTTGATTTCTTGTGCTATGGCAACCAACTGGATCCTGTCATCTCCTAGCAGAGACCAATCACACCCTCTTAGGATCCAATTACTTTGTGTGTATATGTGTGCATGTGCCTGCATGTGAGCATGGGTGTAGAGGTCAGAGGTCAACCTCAGGTGTCATTCCTCAGATACCATCCACCTTTCTGGGGGGAGGGCAGGGTCTCTCACCAGCTTGGAACTTTTCAATTTAAGTAGGCTAGCTGGCCAGAGAGCCCCAGGGATCTGTCTGTCTCTACCTTCCAAGCACCGACATTACAAGTGTGTGCTGCCCTACCAAGCTTTTTTATGTGGCATATGAGAATCTGAACTCAGGTCCTCGTGCTTGTTAAACAAGAACTTTACTGACTGAGCCATTTCTCTAGCTCCTAATTTACCAGGTGTTAGTCATCAAACAATATTATTCCCTGCTGAGAGAAAGAGAGAGCGAGCCTTGCTTTGTAGCCCAGCCTAGCCTCTGATTGTCATCCTCCTGCCTCTGCCTCCCAACAACTGAGATTCACAGGTGTGGATCATCACATCTTGCTTAATCTTGAAATTTTTTTTAAAAAGTCCTTTCAAAACAATTCACAATGACTGTTTCATATTAAAATTCAGTTGTAAAAGGGAAACGAAGTGGAGTAAGATTTGTGTTGCTGAGGAAAGGGGCAGTGCTGTGTGCTACAGGGTAATGCTGTTGTACACTGGTTTAATAAAATGCTGTTTGGCCAGCAGCCAGGCAGGGTGAGCAGACTAAGGGAATGCTGGGAAGAGGAAGAGCAGAGTCAGGAGTTGCCAGCTAGACACAGAGGAAGCAAGATGACAAGGCAGAACTGAGAAAAGGTACCAAGCTACGTGGCTAAACATAGATAAGAATTATGGGTTAATTTAAGTGTAAGAACTAGTCAGTAATAAGCCTGAGCTAATGGCCAAGCATTTATAATTAATATAAGCTTCTGAGTGATTATTTTATAAGCAGCCAGTCCGGGCAGGGTCTGACAGGGTTGGGCAGGACTGAAGGAACTCAGGAACTGAGAAACTTTCCAGCTACAGCTGTGTTTTCATTCACCCTACACATTTCCCAACAGCTTTGGCTATCATGGTCTGTGTGGGGTGCAAGATGCTGACATGTATTCATACACGCTCTGGTGACAGGCATCTAAAAAAGTACGGGGTCTTTGCTACATTTTGACCTAGAGGAAAGGTAGAACCACATTGGGAGTTTTGTCAGATGCACTTGTCCGAGCCAGTGAAGGCATCTTCCAGCAGCTGGTTATGGAAGACATGCTCCACCAAAGGAATATGATACTTATAAAACTGTCTATTGGAGAACAACTTCAATTGCACATTTTAAAGAGTGTCACCTAGCAGATACTGAAACGTTGCACAATCAGGTGGTTTCCAGTACTGGCTCGGGTGCCCCCGGTCCCACCAGGTCCTTTATGTCTGCTGTGTTAGTCAGTTGTTAATAATTTGCCATCCATGCATCTTCCCCATTATCACAACATGGCTGCCGTTACTCCAAATGACATCAAGGTGGAAAGTGGGCAACAGAATGGTGGTAGAAAAAAGTATCTCCCTTGTGATGGTACTCTCTTTTCATCAATGAAGAAGGAAGTTGTACCAGAGGTTTCCCAGAAGACTTCACATTAGATTGGTTATAATTGTGTCACACAATGACTTAGACAAAGAAGGCAGGGAAAGAAGTGGATGCTCAGCTTCTTCCTAGCTTCATTGGGAGAGCTGAGCAGGAAGACACCATTGTGGTGATATATTGTGTACCCTAATAAACTTGCTGGGGACCAGAGGACAGAGTCAGCCACTAGATTAGACACAGAGGTTAGGCAGTGGTGACACACACCTTTAATCCTATCACTTGGGAGGCAGAGATCCGTCTGGATCTCTGTGAGTTCAAGGCCACACTGGGGACAGAGCCAGATGTAGTGGCACATGCCTTTAATCCCAGCACTTGAGATGGCATGTCTTTCCTTGGGAAGGACACATGCCTTTAATCCCAGGAAGTAATATGGCAGGACATAGAAAGGTATATAAGGTGAGAGGAAACAGGAACTCACCCTCTTGAGGCTGAGGATTTCATAGAGGTAAGAATGTGGCTGGCTTGTTCTGTTTCTCTGATCTTTCAGCTTTCACCCCAATATCTGGCTCTAGGTTTTGTAGCACGAATCTTAAAAGGTCTTATTAATAAAAACAAACCCGGAGGTCTAGTATTGGGGTCAATGATGGAAGATCAGAGAAGCAGAACAAGCCACAGCTTCCTCACCTTGCCAATTCCTCAGGTGATCCTGTTTCCTCAGACTGGATGACTCTGAGCTGAATTGTACTGCTCAAAAGCCTAAAAGCTTAACCAGGCTATAGTTCCTCGTCCTCACGCCTTAAATACCTTTCTGCCTCCTGCCATTGCTTCCTGGGATTAAAGGCGTGAGTCACCATGCTTGGCTGTTTCCAGTGTGGCCTTGAACTCACAGAGATCCAGGCGGATCTCTGCCTCTGGAATGCTAGGATTAAAGGCGTGTGCTACCACTGTCTAACCTCTATGTTTAATATCGTGGCTGTTCTGTTCTCTGACCCCAGAAAAGTTTATTAGAGTGCACAATATTTTGGGGAACACAATACCACCACAGGGTCTTGTATTTTTTTTTTTTAATAAGACCATTTAGCAGTTTGTGATGCACACCACAGCTGACTTAGCCAACCTAGTGGTTTCTGCCACAGAGTGCAACAGTGTGATCTACCATAAGCATCTTCAGCTGATGTAACCGTGAGTACAGTGGCCACCTGCTCACTGCCATGCACCCGGGTAGTTTGGTGAAGTTAACCATGAAGTGGCAACCAAGTGGGAGATGGGGAAACACATGTGCTATTTATTGCTGCTGTGAGGTTTGAAACTCTCCCCAGGGAAGTTAACAGACTGAAATCTGGTGGCTTACATCTTCCCGTGGGAGTTATAATAAGACATGATTTTTGCGGTGGTTTGAATGAAAATGGCCCCCATAGACTCATAAGGAGTGCCATTATTGGAGTTGTAGCCTTAGAGTAGGTGTGGTCTTGTTGGAGGAAGTGCGTCACTGGGGGCAGGCTCTGAGGTTTCAGAAGCTCAAGCCAGGTTCTGTGTCATTCTCTCTTCCTGCTGCCTGTGGATCCAGATGTAGAGCTCTCAGTTCCTCTCCAGCACTGTGTCTGCCTGTGTGCTGCCATGCTTCCTGCCATGATGACAATGGACTAACCCTCTGAACTGTAAGCCAGCCCCAAGTAAATGTTTTACTTTTTATAAGTTTCCATGGTCATTGTGTCTACTCACAGCAATAAAACCACAACTAAGGCAATTTTAAAAACAAAATTGCAATGTGAGACTGGGTAACATACTGCTAGCTTCCAGGAACTTCCTTTAAACTAGTCAGCAGTTGGCCTGAATTAACTTTCAAAGCGTCATGTCAGTTGTGATTTACAAGCTACAGAAAGCTCTGACTGGAGTTGGTGAATCTCAGAGAAAAATGAAAATTCGGGGCATCTCAATAGGAATGATTGAGAGTTTCAAGTCAGTGCTCTATGGCTAAAACAGAGCCATATGCAATGCCCAGGTTCCAACACTGGTGGAGGGCTTTTGGTTTGCTGCTGGTACCTTGATGTGGGAGGGTGGAAGATTATTGTGGAGTAGTTATGGAGGTAGGGTCAGCTTTTCAGAGGTACCATATGGTGGCTAAGAGTTCAGACATCCAAATAAGCTTATTCTGGATTCTGTTTTCTGCTACTTAATTCTACAGTGGTTTTAGAAACTTCTTCAGCCTTCCAAAGCATCTCTTCACTCTCTTATAAAGGTGGTCAGGGGCGGAGGATATAGCTCAGTGACTAAATACTTACCTAACATGCACAAAGTACTTGGTTGAATCCCTACTATTGTAAAATTTAATTACCTAATCAATAAGTAAAATAAATGGCCATGTAGATGTAACCAACTATTTTATTAAATAAAAAACACAGAACCAATGCAAGGAAGAAAGCCAAGAGGTCAGAGCTAAGAGCTAAAACCTTACCCTTCCTCCTGCGGTGGTCCTACCTCTCCGAACCAGAGCTACTTCCTGTGTTAAAGTCCTTATATAGAGTTTCTGTTCTGCCTTCTCATTGGTTGTAAACCCAACCACATGACCGCTTCATCACGGCCTGTCTGTATAGACCTCCAGGTGTTCCATGGTTGGTATTGAGATTAAAGGCATGTGTATCCAATGCTGGCTGTATCCCTGAACACACAGAGACTTACCTAACTCTGCCTACCAAGTGCTGGGACTACAAGCGTACGCCACCACCGCCCTGCTTTCCTATGGCTTGCTAATAGCTCTAACCCCCAGGCAACTTTATTTATTAACATACAAATAACATTTTAGTACAAAAGAAAATATCACCATATAGCCATGCATGGTGACATACACCTTCAATCTCAGCACTCCAAAGGCAGAGGCAGGTGGATCTCTGTAAATTTGAGGTCACCCTCATCTGCATAACAAGTTCCAGGCCAGCCTGGGCTGCACAGTGAGACTCTGTTTCTAAATAAATAAATGAATAAATAGGTAGATGGACTCAACCTATCTGCCATGTATAATTTAGTAGAGGGATGAAATAATAGCGTCTGCCTTTATAGCAGCAGATTCCTAGCAGACACTGCTATACTCTGTCAAGTGTTGCTACGATCTGTAACTTTGCTGATCCAAGAACTCAGTCTGGTCATGTCATATAGAACATGTCAGATTCAGAGGCACAGGCCTTTGCAAACTAAGCTTATAAGAGAGTGGTTTACAAATCTAAATGTCCATGGATTCTTATGGCAAAAACTGGCTGGACTCAAGGGCACGTAATGTTAGTCTTTATTCAGAATCAACTTTTATAAATGTTGCTTAGATTGGTAAGCAGGTTTCTCAGCACAGAATCATTATTTGCCTCAAATGCACATGTCTTGAGGTCCCAAGGATAGATAATCTGAAATGCTTTGGCTTTAGTCAGTTTCCACTCACTTTATAACACTTGTCAAAGCCTTTCAAATCTTTATCAGCCTTCTGAGTTCTCCAGAGGACTTCCCAACTTGTCTGTGTTACAGGATCATGTGGGGATTAACTTAAACATTACCCTCAACATAAACAGGATAGTGTTATATGTAGGTGCTTGTATGTGTAAACCCAGGAGGTAAACTTAGGTAGCATTTAAAGAACTATCAACAAGAATCTTTTCTCAGATGCTTTGGAAGCTACTGCTATAACGGTTAACACAGACTTGGTTAATTTGCAAATGAGAACTTATAAATACTCCTTTTGTAGTTAAAGGCAGTGATTCATGATGACTGTTCCTCCTTCCATAAACACGGTATGTGAGTGGGAAAACCTAGCCACCTCTGTCTTCTGACACTTATGATGAAGTTTCTGGACTTAATGAAAGACTGTCACCTGACAGAGTCCTATGTTCAACTGCCCCACCCACCCCAGACAGTCATAGGCAAGGTGAACATTTTATGAAAGAGGTGAGGTGAGGTTCTGAACACTGAGTAGGGTTCTCCTGAGCTTGTCACTTTCATGCTTATCTGCTAAGATATGCATGTGCAGGAGAGTAGGCTTTGATCTAAGACTTGCTTGCACTGTGACTTCTTATCGAGAAACAAGTTTGAATCATAAGGAGCCCGTCTGAAGGATAAAAATATTTATGAAAATAACTATGTTGTTCAGCCAAGTAGGCTGAAGGCTCTCACCACGGAACTGGCATTCTTACAACATACTTTAGAGAACAGAGGTGATAACTCATGACCAGGGAGTTCATAGAATACATATTTGGTTCTTTTTTTTTATTTAGAATGTTTTCTCATTTTCTGATTTATTGGGTAATCTGCAAGGAAAATCTTAGCTATCAAAATGAAATCTCATTTGATTTTGTATCTAATGACCTGATTTATTGAAATTTTTGAGTAAATTTGAAGAAGTTCAGGGAAAAAAATTCAAAACCAGTTGCTCTACCTCTTCACAGGTAATGGTGATTTGCTAAGACGCTAGGCTCTTGGGCATCAGCTAGATTCTTCTGCAGGCTTCCATGGTTTCCTGTTTATAGAGTATCATTTAACTGACTGAGGAAACTTCAATTTCAGAGGCATGGTGCTGTAAGACGGATGCTGGGCAAGAAAGTCCTTTGTGGGAATAACACTGCTTTTCTGTAGCATCCACATATTTAGTACTCAGCTGGAACGTGGAGAGCCTCTGGGAATAAATGCAGTAGTTGATTCCTGCCCAAATCCTTTTGAGAAGAGGAAGTGGGTCCTTTCTAATCTTTGACACACAAAAGCACATTGCTTGATAACGGATATTCCACCGAAAAAGCAAAATCCAAACAAACAGCGTCATTTTGCTCTAGCCTACATACAATGTGAGGGAGATTCCAACTACGCGAATGGTGGGAGGAAAAGAAGGGCTTTCTTACTCTCCCAGTCAGTGGCCGCTGTCCACAATACGAGCATTGAGCTCACAAGGACCGATCCACATCCACTGCCACTTCTTCCTGCACTCCAGAATTTGGGCTTCAGTCCGTGTTTGTTGTTCCTGCTGTGGCTGTGGTGCTTGGGTGGGGGTGGGGCAGGGCTGCACTGGTGCTAGGCAGGCACTCAACCCTCAGTCTGCCCTTTCCTTTGTGTTTGTGTGTCTGTGGTGTGTATGCATATATGGGTGAATGCACGTGTGTGAGGGTGCCTGTGCACATGAGTATGAGTGCATTTAGAGGCCCCGAACTTTATAGCTCGCCACTTTATTCACTGAGGCAGGGTCCTTCAACTGAACCAATATGGCTAGTTTTGCTAGCTGGCTTGCTCCAGGGATTCCCCGTTGCAGCCTCCTGAGTGCTAAACTTCTAAGCAGGCCTCCACACCCAGCCAGCACTTATGTGGGTGATAATGATCCATGTTTCAGTCCTCCTGCGTGCTCAGCAAGCGCCTTATCCACTGAGTCATCTCCTTAGCCTCCTCACCCGTCTGATTTTTATCTTCTAGATCTTCATGCTCTTGTTTTATGTGTGTACATGTGTGGGTGAATGGGTGGGTGCGTGTGCATGTGGAGGCTAGACATCAGCATCAATTTTCTTCTTCAGTTGCTTCTGTTTTATTTTTTAAGATTGAGTCGCTCACTGAATCTGGAACTCACCCATTGGCTAGAGTGTCTGGCCAGCAAGCCCCAGGCATCCTTCTGGCTCCACATCCTCAGAGCTGGGAATCCAAGAGCCCCATATCGCCAAGAGCAGCATTTTATAGAGGGGTTAGGAGATGCAAACTCGGGTTCTCACGCTAGTGGGGAAAGCACTTTATCAACTGTGTCATGTCCAAAGCTCCTTGATTGCCCTTCTACAGAGAACTACAGTGTTCTTTTTCTAGACCATTAATCTCTGTGTCAGTACTTCTAAGGCTTGGTCTTGTCTGTCATGAGCATCACTCTGAAGGCAAGTGTTGCCATAGTCATTTCTACTGGTTAAGGTACAAATGAGATCAGTGTCATTTTATCTCAATGTTGGCCAACCAGATGCTCCTGCGCCTAGTTTGGAGTCATGCAGCTGCAGACACATAGTCCTCTGTCTTCCCATCACACTAAGCCCTTGACCAAGGCCCTCCCTTGAGTTAGGTTCTATGCTAACATCTTCACTTCTTTGTTAGACAGGGACCTTGAACACTGGCCTTTGTGTCTCTCTGGCCCTGAGGAAGTTAACCAGAGCTTTCTCCCAAGGAAACATCAGATGTCCATTAGCCATGTAAACTCATTTTTAGCACTGTTTAGGACACTGTTGAAAGGGAAAGGAGTTGGCTTTGCTGGACATACATAGGGGAGGAGGCTTGGTCCTATCACTACAGTAAAGTCAAGTGCCGGGAGGAAGACTGTTCAGAAAACTGGAGGTAGAGAGTGCAGGGTAAAAAACGATGTGTGGGGATGGAAATAGAGGTGTAGCTCTGTCTTTGGGACTGAGCTCATTGAGACTGTATGTGAACATCAAGAAGTCAACAGCAGTAGGATTTCAAACGTCTTGGACTTCACTGTCTACCATAACAATCAGTAGCCAGATGTTATTAAACTTAAAATTAATTAAAATGAGATGAAGTGAAAAATCTAGTTTGTGAGTTGTACTAAGCACCACATATCGGATACTCAGTAACCCCTGGGGCCTAGGGACTGTGTAGAACAAAAGCACAAGCAGCATTTCCACTTTCTCAGAACATGTCTGAGACAGCATTGCTCCTGTTTGTTCTTGATTCTAGAAGCATTAGCTGAGTATCATCTTTGTCCTTGGCCCTGCTCCAAGGAGGGTTTCAAAGCAGAACTTCTGGAACAGTCCAGTTCAGGCACTCACAGCATGACCATGGACAAGCCACTTACCCACTCTGGGCTTTACTTTCATCAGCTGTACAATCAAGAGTAATTTATGCAGGTCAGGGAGTTGTTGAAGGATTACAAGAGTGTGTTTGTCTAATGTGCCTATTTATGTATACACATGTATATGCATATATTCATGCAAATATATTTAATGTATTTGTGTGTGCATACACATAGATATTCATATGTGCCTTAGCACAGTTTCTGAATGGATTCACTGATGGCAGAATATGAAGTCTTAACGGTTGTTGGTGTTTATTAGAGTGATGTTGATAACAACTGTGGCTCCCACTGCCCAGTTCATCATCCAGCAAACTGATAAATGTACACTAAGCCAGGCATGAGGCCCATGACTGGAATTCTAGTGTTCAGGATGCTTAAACATGAGGATAACCATGTATTTGAGGTAATCCTAGACTATCTGAATTTGAGGTCAATCAGAGCCACTCAGTGAGACTATATTTAAAAAAAAAACCACCAACTTAATAATGATAAACTATGTGATGTAGAGGAAATGAATGGGCTGAAGGAGAGAGTGCTATAGGAAAAGCTTTTTAAAGGAGGTGCCATTGACACTGAGACAAAGCAGGGTGGGGGAGATGCTAGCCTTGCAGAGGGAGGAGGAGTGGAAGAATGCCTGGAAGGGGAAAGTGTATTTATTGCACGGGAGGATGTTGCAACCGTAACACAGGGAACAGTGTGCAGTAGCTGGCTGGGGTGGAAAGTGATACTAGAAAGCCTGCAGCAGAGAAAGGTGTTTAGATGTTCCTCCCCGGGCTATGTGAGGCCCATAGTGGAGGAGAAGCGAGAATGAACTCAAAGAACTACACTTCAGGAGAAGGAAGAATTCAGACTCAGTTGGAAGCATGGAAATGGAGAGAAATGATCAATTGCTAAGCATGTTTGAGATAAACAGCCAAAGAGACTTGCTGGAGAGTTGGGGAGCGGCATTCAGGTGATATTAGTGTTTGACCTCATGAACTAGGCTAGTGGGATTTTCATCTCCTGAGATAAGACTTGTAGGGGATGTTTTTGTTGAAGAAGAGCTAAAATGACTTGAAGGCAAGAGTCTGCAAGAAATAGAAAATTTGGTGTCCAGATGAAAGGCTGCGGCTAGCTGAAGAGGATGTTGGCATCATTGGTGTCTAGATGACACTGTACGTGAATGACATTTCATGAATGTCATATTGTAGGATAGGTGACTGGTTTTCAACAGTTGGGCTAAAAGTCAAAGAAGGGAAAAGGAAACCAGCAGAACATAAGAAAATGTTGTAAATAAAAACCTTGATAGAGACATGCTTAGTATTCAGAATGTGTCAAAAACCTTACAATTTAAGAGCATCTCAATTAAGCAACAGGAAAAAGACTTGAATGGTTATTTGTCTAAAGAAGATGTACCATCTTTGTACATTACAAAAACATAAATGAAAGTCACAAGGAGATGCCAGTCCAGTAGGATGCTGTCTTAGTCGGGGTTTCTATTGCTGTGATAAAGCCCTATGGCCAAAAGCCAACTTGAGGAGCAAAGAGTTCATTTCAGTTTGCAGTTTACAGCTCATCCTCGGGGCAGGAACTCAAGGCAGGCACGTGGTAAGCAGTAACTGAAGCAGAGATCACAGAGGAACAGTTGCCTGGCTTGCTCCTCATGGCTTGCTCAATTTGCTTTTTTATACATCCAAAGGACCATCAACCTCACAAGTGGCATCACCCACAGTGGTCTGGGCTCTCCTCTGTCAACTAACCACAGGCCAATCTGGTAGAGGCGTTTTCTCAATTGAGATTCCCTCTTCTCAAAGGACTCCAGCTTGGATCAAGTTGACAATATGTGAACCAGGACATATGCTGTCAAGAGTAAATGTTGGCAAAAATGTGAAGATGTTGGAACCTTTTCCAGTTGCTATAGAAGTGTAAAATGATTCTACTGCTATGGAAAGAATCTTAATCAAATCATTATAATTCTTATTAGCTATCATACTAGTGGGTTTCTGTTAAGTCTTCTTCATGTATCTAAAGGCTAAAAGTGGTCTGAATGAAAATGGCCTCCCGTAAGCCCATAGGGAGTGGTGATGTAGGAGATGTGGCCTTGCTGGAGTAGTTGAAGCTTTGTTGGAGGAAGTGTGCCACTGGGGGTGGGCTTTGAGGTTGCAGAAACTCAAGCCAGACCCATGTCATTCTCTTTTCTGGCTGCCTACTGATCCAGATGTAGACCTCCCAACTCCTTCTCCAGCACCATGTCTGCCTGCATGCTGTCATGTCTCTCCATGATGATAATGGACTAAACTTCTGAAACTATAAGCTAGCTCCAATTAAATGTTTTCCTTTATAAGAGTTTGCTCTTAATCTTATTCTTTACAGCTGAGTAATATTTCATTTGTGTATATGAATCGCATTTTCTTTATCTGTTTATCAATTGACAGACATCTTGGTTAATTCCATTTCCTGATTACTGTGAATTGAACCACAGTGAACATGGATTTGCAAGTGTCTCTGTGGTAGACTATAAAGTCCTTTCTACCCAGGAGTTACATAGCTGGTTCTGATGGATTCTGTGTCTAGGTGTTTGTTGGTTTGTTTCTTGTTTGGTTGGTTGGTTTTTGTTTAGAAACCTCCAGAGGGATCTCCCAGTGGCTACAGTAGTTACTAGTTTACATTCCCACGAACACTGTGTATGGATTCTCCTTTTCTCCATCCTCATCAGCATTTGTTGTCATTTGCATTCCTGAGCTTGGCCATTCTGACTGCCGTGAGATTAAATTTTAAAGTAGTTCGAATCTTCAGTTCCCTGAAAGCTAAGGATATTAAGGACTTTTCTTTCTTTCTTTAAATTTTTTTTTTTAATTTTATGTACATCGGTGTTTTGCCTACAAGTGTGTATGCAGGAGTCAGACAGCTGTGAGCTGTCATGTGGGTGCTGGGAATTGAACCTGGGTCCTCTGGAAGAGCAGCCAGTGCTCTTCACTGCTGAGCTATCTCTCCAGCCCCCAATTTCTTTCTTTAGTGTCTTAAAGTTTGTAGAAGTCTTCCATTTCCTTGGTGATGTTTATTCCTGAGTTATTTCTGTTTGATTTTTGGATGGTGTGGGTACTGTGAATGAGATTGTTTCCCTGGTATGTTTGTGTGTGTTTGTCATTGGTACATAAGAAGTCACTGATTTGTGTGTGTTAATTAAAAAAAAAATAAGATGGGGGCTGTTGATGGAGAGTATGAATTGAAGTACCCTGCATGGGTGAACAATGATGCTCCCAGAGAACATGGATTGTTAGTGAAAATTTCAAAGCCAGGCACAGGTTACCTCCCTGTGGGTTATCCTACAGGATCGGAAAGGCCCCAGAGGCAGCCAAACAGTACAGGAGATTGCCATTGTTCCTGGATGCAAATGAGAACTATATGGTAAGATCCTGTTGCTGAAGACACCACTCACTTTGGAATCATACAGAAAGAAACCAATTTTGAATTAATCAGAAAATATTCACCTTGCTTACTAGTTTACATAGTTCCTCCATGCTATGCAGGCTGCTGGGGGAGAAAAATCATTGTTCTTACCCTGCTCTGGACCATTCATGCTACAATACCAACCTGCTGGCAAGATGTGTCCACTGGTGTGAGAGTGGCATTATGGGTAAAGGGTTAATTGCCTGCTTTCTAATTGGATATGAGGCATGTTCTATAGGAGTGATTTCATACCTAGTACTATAAACATGGTCAAAAGCCCATGACTGGGAGATCATGGGCCCAGGGAACCTATTGATGTTTTGTGAAGTGATCATGCTGTGAAACTACCTTCTTTGTGTGAATATGTGTAGATTTGTGCTGCTGTCAATTTTGATCAGAGAAGCTTCTTTTTGCAGTGGGTGGTGGTTCAAATGCCCGTTGTGTGTAACTCTGAGCACTCAGCTATGGATGGATCATCTGTGTAATCTCCTACCATCCAAAGCTCTAGGAACTTCACAGAAGGAGAAGAAAGAATGCAAGAGTGAGCAGATGGAGAGAGCTATGAAATGCTTTCTCTGGACATGACCGTGCATGCATCAAATCAAAGCAGCTGCAGTTGCCTGCAGAAGACCCATATATGATCAAGCCGGTACATTTCCAGCATGGTTGGGGGAGGGGCTCCCGAGGCTCTATCCATAGCAGAGGGGCTATTGGCAGTCAGAGCTGCTGCAGGAAGGAGAGTCACTCTTTGAATATAGCGCCACTGTTAGGGTGTTTGTGCCCCAGTGAATGGCCATACACACACATTCATATGGGCACTGACTGGACTCAGGGGGATACTTACAAAAAAAATTAGAAAGAGGACATAAAGTTGGGAAAGAAATGGGGTGGTCCAGGGGGAGTTGCAGGGAGGCAGTGGTGGATGGATATGGTCAATGTACATTGTATGAATATATGAAATTTTCAAAGAATAAAACATTATTCTTTTTAAACATTAAAAACAGAGTATCACATGACCCAGCATTTTCACCTGTATTTCTGCATTCAAGAGAAATAAAAACATTTGTTTGCACAAAATCTTATACATGAATGTTGATAACAGCAGTTATTCATCATAGCCCAGAGGGAAAAAGACCAATGCTTATGACCATCAATGGATGAACACATAAACACATTTTGTTATATACATAAAGTGAAATATCGTCCAACTATAAAAAGGAATGAAGTACTTATGGGTGAACCTTGAAAACACTCTAAGCGAAAAGCAGACATAAGTCACATAATGCATGAATTTAAATAAAATATCTATAATAGATATATCATCAAGGCAGAAAGGCTGGTGTTTGCAAAGGGAAAGGGAAGAAGGTGTGTGGGATTTCTCCGAGGCCATAAAGAATTCAAACTAAAGAATGTGACGGTTGTACAACATGATGAGTGTGATAAATGCCATTAGAGTCTACATTTTAATATGTTTAGCATTATATGAATTTCACCTCAGTTAAAACATAATAAAAAAAAACACCATTGGATACGTTTTCCTGGTAAGAAATGCATAATAAAACAGTATATATATATGTATAGGTGCTATCAGACTTACAGTATGCTAAAATGTCATACATTTGAAAACAGCAACATAAAGGACATGGACAAAAATTAAACAGCTTAGAGTTTAAGTAAAGATATCAGACAGCAATTGAAATCTCCAGGAAGAAATGGAGCGCATCAGACACGGTGAATGGGAGGATCAATCTAATACTCTGCAGACATGATCTTACTTTATTCTAGGTCCTATATAATACACACAACTATATGATTACTAGAATGCATTTGGGTTTGGTAACATATAAATAAATGGCAGTATATAAAACAATAAGGTTACAAAATCTGGAAAGGGTGGTAATATATATAATAGGTACAAATATTCTCCACTGCATTAGAATTAAATTAGTATGAATTCGATATTATATTTTGAAAAACTAAGATGTGTGTTGCCAGCAAAACTGTAACTGGTCTGAAAATGATTTTTAAATAGAGTAAAATATTAAAGAAATTGGAACACTAGAAAAACACCCATTCGCTATAAAGGAAGACAGCAAGGGAGGGATGGAACCAATGGACAACATTATACTGAGGGTGGTGGCCCAAGCACAGAAAGACGAGTGTTGATGTTCTCACTTATACAGATCTTTGCATCAAATCTTTAGATCTGTGTGTTTAACTTGGAATAGCTGTAGAATCCAGGGAAGTGGTCATTGGTGGGGAGGGGGAAGAAATACCATATGAAGACGGGGCTAGTAGAACACAGGTGATATGAAGAAAACAAAGGGAATAACAGCTCTGGAGGGGGAAATAACAGCTCTTAAGTGGGGAAAGGGATGGGAGGGTAGGGCAGAGGAGGGGTAGGCAGAGGGATAACTAACACTACAGATATTTGGAAAAAGCCATATGGAAGCTTAATATTTAAAACTTCATATATATATGAATATGGATATATATGAATATGGAAGGATTTAACTGGAGTTACTGAGGGGACAGTGCTTCTCTAAGAACCCAAGGGTTACAAAATAAAAAGCCATATGTATATATGTGTGTATACGTGTATGTACATATTTAAAGAACACAAAGTTGGAGTTGTAGGGAGGAGGCTAGATCTGGAAGGAGTTAGGGGAAAGAGGGAGTGACTATGATCAAAACATAACATATGAAATTCATAAAAAATAAAAATAAAAAATATTTTAAAAGAAAAACAAAAAGCTCAAGTACCAGGTGAGGTCAGGGGTGTCCTGGGAAATCCCCAAACATGAGAGGCAACTGCTATTACTCATACTTGTCCACCAGAACTTGATATTAAGACCCTATTGCTGAAGACGCCATACCCTTTGGTCACAGGACATGGAGAAATGAAGCTGATACTGACCAGGAAGCTTCCTCCCTGCTGGTGAGCTCTCATAGTCCTGGAAGATGCTATGCAGGCTGCTGGGAGAAAGAAGTCATCCACACTCTTACTCAGCTGTTACCATCTGGAGCTACAGGAACAGCTGTGTGACAAGAAATGTTGATGGGCGCGATAGTGGTACAAATACTATGGCATCGATCAACTGCCTTCTGATTGGACTTCAGGCCTGCTCTAGAGGAGGGAATACCTGCCTGGTATTATACACCTGGCCAAGAACCCATGGTTGGGGAGCTCACAGGCTCCAGGGGGGGGATGTACTACTATTATTTTTCTAGATGGACATTGTAGTAAATGGACATCTTTATACCCCACAGTTCTCACATCTCACAGGAGAAGTTTCTTTGTGCAGTAAACAGCAGTTAATGCAGAAACTCACAGTCCAAGTGCAGAGAATAAGAATCTGTGGAGTACTCAGTCCTAAGTGGGACACCTGGATCACACCCATTTCCCCAGAGTACTCAGACCTGAGTGGGACACCTGGGTCACACCCATTTCCCCAGAGTACTCAGTCCTGAGTGGGACACCTGGATCACACCCATTTCCCCAGAGTACTCAGTCCTGAGTGGGACACCTGGATCACACCCCTTCCCCCAAAGCTCAGGGTCCTTTGGCAGAGGGAGCAGAAGGGTTATCAAGACAAGAGGTTGGGGAGGACTGGAGGGCGACAATGCCTTCTGGATATGACAAGACCAGGGCCCTCGCAAACTCGCAGAAGCTATGGTCGTCTGCATAAGACCTGCACAAGAGCAAGCCACTCAACATTCCAGCATGGAGAGGGAAGGTGTCCTGAGTTCCACCCCTCGATGAGGAGCTGTTGATAGTTGGTGGCTGCTGGAGTCCGTTTTCTTTGAGGGTGTGGCTCCTAGTGTGATAACCACGCACTGGAGTGTGGTTCCACACCCATGGGTACATAGGCAGCATCAACTGGACTCTCTATTATTAAAAAGAAGAAGAAGAAGAAGAAGAAGACTTCAAGTTGAGAGGGAACAGAGAGTGGAAATAGACACAGAAAGAGGTAGAGGTAGGAGGGGTGGTAAATATGATTGAAAACACATTGTATTTATGTATGACATTCTCAAAGAATTAATAAAAGCATACTTTAATTTTTTAAATCAAAGAAATGAAAATGCCATCATATAAAATATCTACCCTTTATAAAGGAAGACAGCAAAAGAGGGATAAAATCTATGAACAACATTTGAAGCATGGGAAGCCAAAAGCAAAGTGGCAGAAGTAAATTGAACCTTAATTACAAATAATTACCCAATCCAGTCAAAAGGCATGGATTATCAGACCATATGAAAACATGAAACAAGACCCAAGTATACCCTGCATAAAGGAAACATACTTTAGATCCAAAGATACAAATAGGCTGGAAGCCATAAGAAGGGAAAGATAAACCATGCAAACAGCAACCCTGAGCAAGCTGGAGAGGCTGCATTAATATCAGACAAAGGGGACTTTGAAATAAGAGCTAGAAAAGGGGAGACCACCCAGGAAGAAGACGGTAGCAGCAAGGAGCAGAAAGTTTGGGGTGAGACTCTGGGAATTCTCAAATTAAGAAGTAGGACAAAGAGGAAAGATTTTTGCAAAAGAAAACCCATATGATTGCATTTCTCTAGGCCATGGGATGAAGTGCATGCATTAGAACCCCTCAGCCCCTGCTTGCTTGCTGACCCTGCTGTTTGACAAATGAGGAAAGGAGAGATGAATAGTGACTTCCCAAGCCAGAGGAATAACAGAGCAGAGCTGAACCTAAAACTTTCTATTTTCTTTCTGTCTCTTTCTGTTTTACACCCCCCTCCCTTCCCTCTGTTCCCTGCCCACCCCGCTTCTCTCAGATCCCTTTCTCTCTCATACTCAGAGGTCTTTGCATTAGTCAGGGTTCTCTAGAGGAGCAGCACTTACAGAATGAATCTCTACTTACATAGAAAGGGGATTTATTAGAACAGGCTGTGGTCCAGCTAGTCCAACAATGACTGTCTATGAATAGAATGTTTAAGAATCTAGTAGTTGTTCAGTCCACAAGACTGGATGTCTTAGCTGGTCTTCAGTAGACACTGGGATCCCAAAGAAGTAGGCTCTAATGCCAGTGAAGGAATGGACTTGCTTCAGAGACAAGAGCAAGCAGGCAAAGAGCAAAATCTTCCTTCTTCCATATCCGTATATAGGCTCCTAGCAGTAGGCATGGCCCAGATTAGAGGTGTCTCTTCCCACCTCAAAGATCCAGATTAGAAGGGGATCTTCCCACTTTAAGCAAAAAATCCCTCACAGATGTTCCCCATTTAGGGGCTTTAGTTAATTCTAGATGTAGTCAAGTTGACAACCAAGAACAGCCATCACGGTCTATCCCACTGTTTTTGGACTCTCGAAAGTATAGAGGTGCAGTCTGCTGGGGTCTTTGTAGAACATTATCAAGATTTCAAATCAATGGAAGTAATTCAAGGTGTCCTTCAATTATCTGTTCCTTCATGGATGACTGGCTAGCTTCCCTGGGTTTTAGTTTCCTTATCTTTCAAAGGGAAAGTCACAGTCCTCAGGAGATATAACTGCTAAGGATGAATAAGGAAAACACCCTACTTTTAGGAGTCCATACACTGGATTGAAGAACACAGCCACCCTATCAAAGATCTTGAAGACCTGGGGAGACCCTAAGGGACATTTAAGAAGTAATGCCTCTGCAGTAAAAACTTGCTCCATGGGCAGAAAGAAACAATTAGGGAGAGTCTAGAGACTCTACAATGTTGTGGTTTAGATGCCAAAGAAGAACCACTGCAAATATCCCAATGACTCCAGATGTTAGAACCCACCAATGACTATGGGAAAGCAAGTGCATGACCACTCTCTTCTCCTGGAAATGCCAATGACTCCTTATGGCCTGGACACTGCAAGTGTTTGTTGATGTTGATGCATGACATCAGTGCCCTTGGGTGGTTTTTATTTGGGAAAACCATCAACAGACAAATCCTCTCATTCTCAGAGGTCCCTGAGAATTCAATAGAGATAAGCTAAGTTTATGGTTTATATCCTTCATAATGGTTTCCATGCTTCCTCACTGGCATTATCTGCGATAAGAATCTGACCCCAGGGCTAGTCCTGAGCCACCACAGTAGAATCAAATTCCTTTATTTAAGAAGGAGGGGGAAAAGGAGGAGGAGGCGATAAAAAGGCTCTTATATACAGAATTGTTTTTAGTAATGGTAAATAGTAATTGTTTAGAATAGTAAATCATTGTCACAATAAATACAAATGGAGCCAGCTCCTCTTGGAACATAAGCAGTGATGAGGAAAAAGATTAGGTGGCTTGGGAAACCATAGAGCCCTGACTTAGAGGGAAGGTCTTAGAGCAGAAGGTCTCATCTAACTCGCAAATGAAGAGTGAATTTGACATGGGACAATGTAAGGAGATTTATTGGTATCTTCCCACTGTTATGTGAGCATGGGAGGTTGAGCTAAACATTTTGTTTATTTATAAACTCCCTGCATGTTATGCTATTGCTTTGGGCTCAAGTTGCATTTCACACATCTCATTTCCTTTTTCAATTCTTAGCATTTGGGCACAGTAAGAATTCTGATGCTCAGTGGAAGGTGACCTTGAGGGTTGTTGGCAACTTTCCTTATTACTGTCAATAGAAGAAAGAAATTATAGATGCATAAATCTGCTTTTCTGCTGATGCCATATAGAGAACTCTCAGATAGCTCGGTGCTCATGAAAGAGATGAAGTCACTGTTGACCATGCTCTCTGTAGGACATTATAAGTCAACTAACTTGGACTACTTAAGTGCCCTGAGTGAGATACGGGTTTGCATGTTTATGTGAGTGCACATTCGTGGAAGCCAGAGATCAACCACAGGTATAAGTCTTCAGGAGGCATTCACCTTGTTTTCTGAGACAAGACCCTCACTTGAACCCGTGGTTCATCTATTCAATCAGATTGGATGGTCAGCGAGCCCCAGGATCCAGCTGTCTCTACCCACTCAGCACTAGGATTACAAATGCATGCCATCATTCCTGACTTTTTTATGTGGGTTCTGGAAACGGAACTCAGGTCCTCATGCTTATTCTGCACATACTTTACCGACGGAACCATCTCCCCCACCCCTCAGTCCTCTCTTCGTTTGGCATTCATGATGTGGAAAGTAAGGAGCATCATGACTTCTTAGAAGAAAGTATAATGGTGGAGGGGGAATGGAAGGTGGAAACCCTAATCACCCTCATTACTATAATTCATCACCTCTTTAAAAAATAAATTTAAAAAATAAAAAATTAAAATTAAGAAATCTTTGGTTTTTTTTCTTTTTAATTAAGCATGGATGGTGCTATGAAGAAAGAGAAAACAAACTTGCTGGCATTTATAGTCAACGTCTATCACCAAAAGTGTTTACTTCTGTGTATGTAACTTATTAATATTAAAGTATAATGTCCATTCTTATTTCTTGAGGACTATGAGCCAGCTAAGTATAACACATTTCTCTAAGTGTAAATGAAAGCCAACAGTGTTGAATATAGAAAACCACTCTTAAAACATAACTTGCTTTTACTAGACCCTAATCTTTTCTTGAGATCTTATTTCATTGTAAAGATTTTATCCCTTAAAACTTCATTCAGAACGCAGTAAGCAGAAAGTCATTAATGAGAGCCCTACATCGTTGTACTCTGTTGGACTCGGCGCTGGAGCTTTAGAGCTGTGGTGCTTCCCAACCACAGCAGTGGTATCTCAAACTGCTCACACGGATGTGCCAATGGGCCTGTGGCACTCACTCTAAGTTCCCCACATCCGAGAACTCACTGATTGTATTCATTCAACAAAAACATCGCCTGCTTAGAGGGGTACCAGAGAAACAGAAGCAAATCAGCTTCCCAAATGCTTTCCCAACACTATCTAGTTATTCTTCTCTGTAACCTACCACAGGGGCACCACTAATGCGGCTACTTAAAGAAGGAAGCAGGGGTTATGTGTGTGAGGGGGTAGTTTCCCGAAAGGGCTGCTATGTCAGGAACTACTCACTGCCCATGTCAAATTGGGATGAGCGGGATGTGCCTTTCAGTGGTTTGTCTCTGGGGATGGGCATTTCCTCCTCAGCACCAATGATCTGATCAACGGGGCTTCTTAAACTGTCCAGGAATCCCAAGGTGGGTTGACAGGAAGGAGTTCGTTTTCTTCTCATTCTGACAAATAGAATAGCGGTAGGCTTCCTACAAGGAGGCAACATCAGTAAATAACACAATCCTGTCAAATAGTCCAGGTGTCATTCCAGCTTTGGAGGTCCTCGGGATCTCAGAATTACCTCTTCTAAAGTAAAGGAACATGACCCACTGGTACCGATCTCATCTTGGAACATGGACTCCTTTGAGAATCTGCAGAAGCAATGCTGTAGCTTCTCCTCCCTGAAAAACACACAAAAATAGAAACTTCCATTAATTATTCCTATTCACAAAACCTACTTTTGCCTGTTCAGGTGAGGGAAAACAGACACAATAACGCCAAGCTGCCTGCCCGTGTTCCTGTAACCCTGAACTTGGTCCTCTTCCAATCACTCATCGCTGCCTTTTACACTGGATTATACCCGGGGGTCCCACAGCCACCTGAAGAAGTCACATCCAGGTTCTGTGTGGTCCAGCTTTCTTCACCCCTGGAACAATGTCTCCTGAATGTATCTATACATCAGGTACTATGCCAGCTCATTCTTTTCTTCTATATCCCTGACCTCAAACCAAAGAATCAAAACAGAAATCTTGCCTATTGGTTTCACTGTTGGAAAAGTCCCACAGAATATTGTTTTGGTGGTGTCTTCTGTGATTAAGGTAAAGCCCTTTCAAATGGTTCTAGCTGTACCTAGAACACTCAGTATTTTTCTGGTACTTTTATGATCAAACCTAGTTCCTTCTCAGTACTGGAAGCATGTGCTTACACTTGACATTTGCGTCCATTTTCATGTTGACAGAGTTGTGACCTTCACATGACTGTCCTCAAGAGACATTTCTACGCCACACTATTTTTTTCTTTAAGTCAGTACAATTGGGCAGGGAAGATCGACAGGTGGGTAGTAGTGCTTATTTTCACAAGCAGGAGAACCTGAGTCCAAATCCCTGGCACTCATATAGAAAGTGGGGTGTGACTGTGTATGCCTGTCACCCAGGCCTGGGGGTGGCCAATGACGAGAGGATCACTGGGGTTTGCTGGCCACCAGCCTCGCTCCAGGTTTGATAAGAGATGCTGTCTCAAAGAAGTAAGTCTGTCTCAAAGTGATGGACACACAAAGGTCTCCTTTACCCTCCAAACATATACAGTATTCTGTGTACCAGCACACACACACACTCCACACACACATACACCATACACACAATACACATTATATAAACACACACAATACAAAACTAAAAAATATCAGTACTGCTGCTTAGTCAAGCAGTTCCCCTTCAGAAATACAGTTTTATCCTTTTTTCAAAGCAGGGATCACTTCTCCGTGGATCCTCCTTTGATTCGCATGTTAAAATCCCCATCCACTTTTCTTCTTCCCATTCTTATAGCTCATGGTGCTATGTCCATGTTGGGGTTTGTGGTTGGTCCTGTTTTTCTCTTCATGCATCCTGTCACTTAGTACAATCAGGCAGGTTTACAGCTCATTGTAGACTCGCCTCTTGATGGGTCAGTTTAAATGAAGATTGGTTAGAAAGAAAGAAAGAAAGAAAGAAAGAAAGAAAGAAAGAAAGAAAGAAAGAAAGAAAGAAAGAAGGAAGGAAGGAAGGAAGGAAGGAAGGAAGGAAGGAAGGAAAAAAAGAAAGAAAGAAAGAAAGAAAGAAAGAAAGAAAGAAAGAAAGAAAGAAAGAAAGAAAGAGAAAGGGAGAGAGTGGGACGGAGGGAGAGAGGGAGGGAGGGAGGGAGGGAGAAAGAAAGAGAGAAAGAAAGGAAGGAAGGAAGGGAGAAAAAGAAAAGAAAGAAGAAGAGGCCATTCTTCAAATGAGCCCAGATTCTCAGGCGTTTTAGTAATGGACTATAAACGGCAGCCCGGACTGTCCCCATACATGCTGAAAACATGGAGCCTGCCTTGGATATGGATGCTTTAGCTAAGAATATTCCTCTCACTTCTATTTTCTTTCACTGTTGAGAAGACTTTAGAAGGTTGCCTTTCGGAGTGATAGCATGAATACTCAGACCAAACCAACCAGGCTCTTACTATAAATGAACATTCCACAAGCCTAACGTGGAGTAGCATCCATTTCACAGCTCAGCCCTAAATGCCTCCTGGTAGTAATTAAGTACTTCAAAGTCTTCCAAACACCCTTTTAGAAATGACTGCCCCAAATACAGAATGATGTCCAATCAGATGTAAATCATCCCACAGCAGGGAGGGAGAGGCATGGGAAGCAGTCATCAGCACTTGGACTAATCAGAAAGTCTGGTCCCCTGATGAGGATTTTCGTCTTCTCATTTGTCATTCTAGCCACTGAAGTCTCAAGTGGCCAATTTGCTCCCTATTGGTAATCAGCTGGTTATTTTTACTCATTCCTCCCTCTGGGACTGTCAGACTACTTGGAGCAATTCATCACCCATTGGGGCCAAACTCTTCTATGACGGGAAGTGAGGGAAGAAAGATAGTATTCTGCGAAAGATAAAAATCGAAGAGTATTTCATCATTTATATTCAGTTTTTAAACAATGATTTCCCCAATGAGGTAAGTAAAATAATGACACAACCGGGTAGATATGGGGAGGAAAAAAAGAAAACCAGCTCCAGGCTAAACACATTATGCAATGGAAATTGTCTCCGGCTGTGAAGTTTGTTACTCTGAAATGACGTGTTCCTAGATTGTCTTTACAACTCCCCAAAGAGTGTCATCTTACATTCATTACTTACTTTGCAGGAAGCTGCCTCTATGAAAATTATAAATGCAGAAAGAAGCCTATTAAGGCTGTAGGAGACATTAGTGGTTATCCTAAACCATGCTACCCTGCCACCTGGGAGGAAGGCAGCCTTTGAAGGTTATTTGGTCTGAAACAGGACAGTGACTGTGTTCCAGAACATCCCTCCTTCCACTGGCCCCCACCAGGACTTCTCACTTACAGCACCTCACTTTAGAGTGTCTCCTTCATTTTCCTCCTTACCTCTAACAGTTGCTGTCTCTAACAAAATCACTTCCAAACACGTTTTTAGGTGTTTCATTTCTCCGAGGTCACCTTGGGAGCCACACCAAGGTTGACTTCGCTTCTCATTGCAACGGTGTCTCTGATGTCAGTACATTTTCTAATTAGTGGGTGTCTGTGCTGCTCTCCTCTCAGATGTCCCTCAGCCATTCTGAAGAAGCAAATTTCAACCCCTCAGGGCCGACTGCTCCCCACAGCCAGTGGGTTCATATTCCCCAAGTGCAGGCTCAGCCTTGAGAAAGATGCTAGTATGACAGAAATTGGCATTTTCCTGGCATTTCCTTTGCCCATAGCCAGCTCTTTATTCCTTGGAAGGAAGCTGAGAGTTGAACAGCCCTTCTTGCTGTTTCCTTAGAGACTGCATCTGGGCAGCAACATGATCTGAATCTTGAAATGCTTGCCTTCCTCCACCAGTTTCACTGTCTTGAACCTCTTCTTGTGTCTTCACACTCTGTAAATGCTGTCCTGTGTGACTTTACTTTTAGGTGTGCCTTTCTATAAAGGGAATGCAAAGAGACAGAGAAAGCACGTTTACACACCCATATCAAGTGTTCCAGCTTTTCATCTGCTGATTCCCTCCAAGCATGGCTGTTTGCACACTAAGTGATGTCACCCAGCAGCTGTCTTGGACTGGAAACTGAAATGCCTGTGGATTTCCAGTCTTTTGTCTTACCTACCCAACGATCTGTCTCCTTTCCAAAATACTAGAGTAATAAAGAGATGCTTGGCTCCCTTTGCTGAGAATTGAATCCTATAGCTTTAAAGAAACTCTTTCACAATTTACTCACCTAATGTTTTATTGTAATTGTCTAATTCAGTTTGTAATTGTCCAATTTAATTCTAAATTTGCTTTCAAGAATCATTAACTATGATTTCTTATGGAAATGAACTTTTATATTTAGTGAAAAAATAGATTTTTATACAAGGCTATTTTCCAATTTGTAGTTTAGGGAGAGGAAGTGTGTGTGTGTATGTGTGTGTGTGTGTGTGTGTGTGTGTGTGTGTGTGTCCATTAGAAAGTGTACATTAGGGTAGAAGAGATTATAATTTATCTGCTCAGTGTCCCCAGGTTTACCTAAATGAGAACCTTTATATCTGGTATAGTATAGGCTTGTAGATCTCTTAGGTACAGTGAACAGAGCTTTCTGTATCCCATTTTACACAAAAATTAGTCAGTTTAATTACTTATTATCTTCTAATGAGTATCCTTATTATTCATTCTTACTAAATGGCAGCATACTATTACACACACACACACACACACACACACACACACACACACACACACACGCGCCCAGTGAAATCCTGATTTCTAAGATTCTCTCCCTTCCTCCTGATCTTCTACATCCTGGTCTCCTTGCTCCTGTTTCGGTGATTGTGTTCATTCTCTATTCCCCTAAATGTTTGTTTATGCAAGACTGAGACAGTTGCCAGTGAGTGCTTCTCCAGACTGCACTGGATTACCTGGGGGCCATGCAGACACTGCTTGAAGCGCAACACATTCTTATACACTTTATCTATTTAACCAACACCCAGACTGAGGAAAGAATCCTGCAATTGGAGGGCACTTGACCTAATCATAATAAACAAAAAAGGAGCTCCTATTTTGCTGTCTCCCCGCTCCTCCTTAGGTCATCCATCTTTTATAGATGTAAAACAAAACTGTTAGCTGGTGAAAAATTCAGAATGAACCATCCAAGCCAAATGAAATGAAAGAACAGGACCGTCCTTTGTCTCAGATCAGTTGAAAAGAACTCACACTGATGACCTAAGATCCTATCAGATTTTGTGCCTGGCTATTCTCAGTTGCCAAGGGAGCCTTCCTGTGAGATGGATCCGTCCTTCGCAGGGGAGCCAGCTCTCCCAAACAGTCAGGAGCACACCACTACAACGTGCTTCCTTACAGGAGGCTGTCACACTTTCTACAAAGCCATTTCTTTGCGTTTAGATGAAGTTAAAATAGCATGTCTCTTCAGGGACTTAACGTCTTGCTTTCCCTCGGGATCCTTGCCTTGAAAACGTCAGCAAAGCTCAGAAATGACTAGGGAAAGGCTCCCTGGCTGAAGGCCAACCTCAAGTACAATGATTACATCATGAGCTACGCCATAGGAATTACTTTCCTGGTTCTCGTATAGAAGCTGACACACAGGACTGTGCTTTTCCTCCTCTCGTGTTACGATCATCTGCAGATGTCAAACTTTCCTGTCCTGAATAGGTACAAGCTGTGATATTACCATTCAAGGACTTCCAGTAGCAGCAAAAGGAAAATTACGAACCAACTCCCCTCAGAGAGGAAGTGCCTATTCAAACAGCCGGTGTTGGCCGTGAGCACAGGCAGCGGCTACCTCCTTCCTACCAGGAATGGCCCAGTCTCCAGCGCTGCTGCCTCTCCAATCACGGGCTGTTAAGATTGGCATGGTCGGAAGATGCTTGGCAAAAGCAGTATTTGGCACAGTCTCACGTATCCCATAAGCACTCAGGGAAAGAATTGGCTACGTGCATTTCCCCCAAAGACAGAATTGTGCTTGTTCATTGATTCTGTTTAATTTATAACAAATGCCTTTAAAAAAAATGGGACACACACAGCTTGGAAGTCTTCTACACATTCTAATGACAAATGACTCCAAGATTACCCTCTGCTTTTCCTCACTCCTGGAATGGGTTGTGGCCAGGGAAGAGGTAGAGCATATACTGCAGACAGGAAGGTCCTTTGCTGGGTCAACTAGTATATCCTTCTCTCATTTTGAATCTAAGACTGAAGAGAGCGTCATTGGTGCTACCGTTCTATTCATATTTTATTATCGCCCAAGAACCTTAATTTCTTAGCTCCAGTGCCTGCTCTTTGCCCGGGTCACTTTTGGGATGGAATAACTGGAGGTTTCCAGAAGGGGAGCCCTCCCTAAATGCCTTTCCCTTCACCTTTCCCACACTCCTTGTTTTTAGGGTCAAGACAAGACACTCTTTTTTTTTTAATGGCTTACTTATTTTTATTTTAAGTGCATCGGTGTTTTGCCTGCATTTATGTCTGTTTGAGGGTGTCGAATCATTTGGAGCTGGATTACAAATGACTGTGAGTTGTCATATGGGTGCTGGGAATTGAACCCGGGTCAACTGGAAAAGCAACAGTGCTTCCAACCCCTGGGCCATCATCTGTCCAGCCCCAAGACAAGACACTCATGTTTAGGGTGGTGGGGCTGCCTGGTAACACTGGAAAAATACTGGATAGTTGGATTCTTCTCATTGTTAATAACTCCAAATGGAATGCCTTCTGTAACAATAGTAATAAAGGTTCAATGTGACCTTTTCAAATCTCTTCTCAAAACACAAGTAACCCTGATGAAGATCGTGCATTACTCTTGTAGTTGTGTGACAAGACACCCAATAAACAACTTAAGAGAGGAAGGCTTTGTTCGACATAGAGTTTGAGGGCACAGTGAGTTCATCCTGGAAGGTAGTGTGACAGGAGATCAATGCATCTGCAGTCAGGAAGCAGAGAGAGGTGAAAGCTGCTGTTCTGACACCTTCTTTTTATGGGTGGGACTTCCACCATCTTCACCTAATGTAGAAGCTTGCTCACAGACACGCCCGGAAGTTTATCTCCTCTGGTTCCAGATACTGCTAAACTGGCACTATTAACTGTCCCAGATGGCATGTAAATCATTGGTATTAACATCATTACTTTATTCCTCTGTGCAGTTTACCCTCACATTGTGCTCTGCACCAAGGGGACAGCTTTTAAGAGGGTTACACATAGTTCCTTGCCTGTAAAGCCCCATTTGCTAGGACAGACACTGGAATAGCAGATATATCAAAGTGTGATATATGTAGGAGTCTTAGCAAGAGGGGCTTCTAAGGACTGGGGCCGCGACCTTGACTACCAACCTGGGTCACCTCTCTCTGTTTGTTATCAGATTCTTCCCTGTGTGCTGCCCCTGATGAGGGTGGTACCTACTGGCAGGCATCAGGGCACACAAAGGCCCCATTATCATGTCTCCCCTGGGATCTCAGCTGTACTATGACACCCTAAGTTGGCCTCCTAATGAAATTCACATTCCACCTTGGAGTAAACATAAATTCAAATTAAGATAAAAGAAGGGGAACAGGCAGACAGAGACAAGAAGATAAGAGAATCAACAATAGAGACTGAGAAAAAAAAGATATACAGGAACGAGAGAGAGAGAGAGAGAGAGAGAGAGAGAGAGAGAGAGAGAGAGAGAGAACATGATCATGCTGAACTTTCAAGTAATCCTGCTGACAGACATTCTTCTTTGTCTAGGAGAACACATATATAAAACTTGACACAGGACACCTGGATATGAGTCACATGCCACACTCTCACCACACACAAACTGGCTTTAGACACATTGTCTCTGTATCCTCATTTGCAAAATAGGGGTTGTAAAGATTCAATCCCACAGACTGGGCTGTTTCGGCACTGGAATAAGATCAGCAAGTTCCTGCCCACCAGCCGGGCTCTCAGTGTATAGAAACGCTTTAAAACACTCCTATGTGTGTGTATGCACAGCACATATCAAGGACTACTCTCTGCCTTGGAGTTGCTGGAGTTAAAAGGTAAACCAAGGCTGTGAAACTCTGGGGTACCAGAAAGATGGGATGTGGACATTTTTTTCTTAAACGTTTTCTTTCTCATCATCTCCAGTGTGTGACCATGGTGTTCCTAATGTCTCCAAGCTCTCACACATCAGTCATTTCCCATCTGTGCTGGTCTGTCTTGATAAGCTTGTTATCTAGTGATCACATCCAAGTTTGCAGGAGTCTACATGTGTGTTCTTTGGCATGTGTTCACGAACATCCTCATGAGGCTGCAGGGAGATAGAACATACTTGCTGTCTGAGTATACTTACACTTGGCAGGCAAAGTCCTACATTGTGTGGCTCTAAGAGCCCATGGGGAAGGAGAATTGCAGCATGAGGAGATGAGGTTGGACTTAGGGGAGACATCGATGAAAGCCATGCTTGCCAAGTCAAAAGCAATCAAGTTTGTGAATAGTTGGTTCCTGATGAGCACCTAGAAGGATGATAAACTAACTTCTTACCTTTGGTGCCTGGGAGTCTACAGTTCATCAGCAGAAGAGAGTTCGTCTTAGGGAACTGAGAGCAATGAACTTTTAGAAACTGTTCCAGTTTGGATTTCAAGTGACACCCCCACCCCCTGGAAAAAAAAAAAAGAAGACTTATTGTAAAAGTCTTGCTCTCCAGCTTCTAGTGCTACTGAAAGTTGATTGGACCACAGAGATTTCACAGTCTATTGATGGATTTATAATGTGAATGGCACCATGCTATCGTTGGGAATGGCAGAGACTTAGAAGGTGGAGCTGGCATGGAGGAAGCAAATTTCTGGAGTGTGTTCTTGGGGGCCGTGTCTTGTTGATGGGTCACCCACGAGGTGAACAGCTGTGCTCTACTATGCTCTTCCACTGTGACATTCCATCTTACCACAGGCCCATAAACAATGGAGCCAGATGAATGTGGACTGTAGCATCTTTAACTGTAAGCCAAAATAAACCTTCCCTCCTGTTCAATATTCTCTCAGGTATTGCTCTGGGGAACTGCTTCTCCACATCTGTTGTCTGCCCCACTAAAGAACAAGAGCATTAGCACCATGCTGCCAGAGAGCATGAGCAGGAGGACCGAGCAGGGAGAGAGGCAAGCGAGCACCCAGATTCAGATCACCTGGTCTCTTGGGGAGTGAAACAAGGTGACATACTCGAGTCAGGGCTGACAGTGCACAGTTCTTCCTGGATTTACAGTCCTCATCAGTCCAGGACAGAAGAATGAAAGAGGAATGTACTAGAAGGCAGAAGGTCGGCATGGTAAAAGGGCAGCCAGATAGGAGGGAAGGCAGCTCAGTTGAAGGAAGGGCAGGATAGTGGCAGGCTGAAGAACAGCGATGAGCTGGACCTGAGTTTACAACCCAGCCACACATCACTTATTAACTGAGTAATCTTGAACAGTCTCGTTATTCTTGTTGAGACCCAACTTCCTCATCTGAGAAATGAATGATATTGTTCTACAGCTACTGTAAGAATTCCAAGAGAAACTATGAGAAAGTACTCAATCTGGTCCCTAACATATATTGGTACTTAATTTGCAGTAGGTTTTTATTTCTCATTAATCCATTTGAGAGGGTTAATAACCACAGTATAATTTAGACCTCTTAAAAATCTTTCTTCAAAGGTGACTTTATCACTGACTCTTGTCCAAATTGCTCTATTTAGACTGTGAGCTTGTGTCATAGGCCCATTGCCACAGCTACTCCACGCCCAACCAAACTCTCCACCCTTTGGTGCTGCCTTATTTCCATCCCATGGGACCTTCATGTCTGGTGGGTCACATTGTTGACTTAGATTCATTATGTCCATTCCATGTCATACTGGCATGAACCTTTGCCTCTAACACATTTTTTTTTGCAAGTAGAAAGCAACATGACAAATAGTAGAAGCTAAGCAATATCTACTGGATACACTGCAGAATAATCAAATAATCAGTTAGGTATGGGTCCAAGGCTGGTGTTTCCTGGCACTATGAATGTAATGTTTTGGAAATTCCTGTTAGAGCCTGCTTTCTCCCCCATAAAATAATAACGATGCTCTTTTTCT
Organism: Peromyscus attwateri; assembly: GCA_902168425.1. NCBI lineage: Eukaryota > Metazoa > Chordata > Mammalia > Rodentia > Cricetidae > Peromyscus > Peromyscus attwateri. Next base: position 5,854 of record CABHPP010126643.1, on the reverse strand, counting down.
CAGGCTAGATTCAGAGCATGGCAGACCAAGCATGCCTACCAAGAGCAGCCTACCATCTTTCAAAATGAGAAGAGGATCTGGAAGAAAATAGCAAGGAGAAGCTAGCTTCCTCCATACTGCAAGAACATCAGTGTAGGCTTCAAGATGCCCAGGGAAACAACCAAGACACATACACTGACAAGAAAACTCCCTGCAAATGTCTCTAACTGAGGAAGGCTCGTGTCCGGTATGGTGACCAAGACAAAGAGGCATAGGGGCATTGCCATCTTTCAGGACCATCTCCACTGCATCTGTAGGGACAGCTGTTCTGGGAGACAATGTAAGAATGTGCCTGTGTGCCCTGCGCCTGCTTCAGGGAGGTGAAGATGGGCAACATCGTTACTGTGGCCCAGTGCAGGGTCCTGAACAGGACTGTATCCTTCAATATCTCAGGGTTACTTAAAGGCACCAACACCAAGAAGCAAGTTCTATGAAGTCTGAGACCCAACGGTATATGACCCCAAACAAAGTTATTCTCCCCCTGAAAGAAAACAAAAGAGCAACAACTATTGATGGTAGTGGTTTCCAAGCTCAGAGAGTGAAGTGAGATAATCCCTGAGGAGCACTGGGCAGTACCTCTGGGGTGTCATCACTATTAACCAGAACAACTAAAATACATGTTGAAGAGTTTCTTGATTTATAAGCTAGAATCTACAAGAAGACAATAAACTTTCTTTCAGACTTCTGGACCCTGGGCCTACACAGCCAGTCATATGACTGCCTTTCCTCTGCACCTCTCCTTTTCACACACTCCTCCAAAATTGCATACCATGTGGTGGCCAGTGGGGGAGGCTCAGGGGCTGTCACAGGTTTGTCCCACAGTTTAACTGGTGCTGGGATCAGGTCAGTGCAGTTGCCCACAGATTTGTCACACTCCTATGAGTCTATCTTGCAATGGGAATGAGAATCATTGTCACCGGCCTTAAGAACCTGATAATTCCACATTTTCTCAAACACAGACCAAGGCTTTTCATGCCAGCAGACATCATCATCTGGAAATGTGTGTGTGCTCATGCACGATTACATCCCTGAGGCTGGGGATGTGCAAGAGCCACATAAGTTTCTGGCTAATGGGGAAGGCAGCTGTCACATTTTCCTACATCCCTTCCACTCATACATAAACCTTAAGGTAGATTACTGGAATGCATTAAAAATGCAGCCTGAAGCCAGCTTAATTCTTAGCTGTTTTGCTTCTTTGGGGAAGAAGTTTAACCTTTCTAAAAGTAATTAAAACTAACATTTGTTTATGTGTCAAGTACTTTATATGTATTAGTCATCTATCCAGCCATTTGCTTGTTTAACCAGCATTAATTGAATGCCAGCTTTATGCCAGGCACTGTGGACACAATGTTGAATTGGACATCTTTGCATCCTATATCGTAAAATTTTAATATTGATGATGGAGGTAGGAGAGCAATCATTTGCATATCTATTTAATCGTAATTTGTTGTCAGTTCATTCATAAGGACTTGGTAAGCCTCAATTGCTTGACTGATGAATTGTGATCATACTATAAAGCAGGTATATAGGGTGATTTCTGTTTCCAGGTAGGTAGGCAACGGCCTAATCTGAAAACTTGGCCAAGACTTCTAAGGAGAAATAACATTTGCATTATAAATTTGAAAGTTAGATGAAGTTTATATGTGTAGTCTTATTTTGGAGATCAAAAAATAGTAACTCAGAAAGGTCATATAACTTGTTAAAAGAGCTGGAGTCTAAAACAAAAGAAAAGAAAAGGAAAAAAAAAAAACAACCCAGGACTGAATACTTTGTCTAGAGGAGACTGCAGTTCTAGAAGTAGGAAAGTTCAAGACCAGGGACAACCTCTGAGGGAGCACCATAGCATGGCATAAGACGGCGTATGGCATCACATGGCAGAGCAAATGTTAGAGCTGAGCGACACTCCTGCAGGAGACAGAGTTACATGGCGAGAAGGAAGCAGCTGAGCAATCCCAGGCACCTGATGTGCTTTTACAGAAACCAACTCAGTTCCTTGAGACTTAGCCTAGCTACAGGTGAGCATCCATCCTTCAGGAATGGATCTGAAGGCTCAGCTGGGAAAGTACTTGCTCACAAACACAAGGGCCTAGTTCGGATCCCCAATATCCACATAAAAAGCTGTGCCTGTAATCCCAGCCCTGGGGAGACAGACAGGAAAATCCTGGGGGTTTCTGGTCACCTAGTCTAGCTGAATCAGTGAAGTCCAGGCTCAGTTAGAGACCTTATCACAAAGATAAGGCAGAGGTCAAAAGAAGGAGATACCCAGCATTGACTTCTGACTGCCATGAACATGCCCACATTTGTGCATAGGCACCCATACAGAAAAATATTCACATACATGAACACACACACCCCCACAAAGAATTGAGCCCCATAATCTAACCACCTATTCTGCTCCCATCTCTTAAACGTTCCAACACTTTTCAGCTGGGGACATGAAACCTTAAGGGAACAAATGAGTCCTGAGCCCTAACACACTGTACTTCCTGGTGTCCATTTTTGATAGATCCAGTTCTAACTCCAGACCTGGTGTTCTTTCTGGCTAGCTGTGGCTGATGTAATTAGAAATATATTTTAATATTGCTAAAAAGATTTTTATTCCTAAGCCTAAAATAAAATCTGTATGCTGGAGTAAGCAATTATGAAATGGTAATCCCAGAAACAGTAGCAGCAGTGGCCGCCACTGCTATAACAGCAACAATGGCAGCAGCAATGTCAAATTCTCTTCTGGAGTGTGTGGACATCCACTGGCATGGATACAACTCCAGGAACACAAACCGCCAAGGCCCATTTTTCTTGATCCCAGCACAACTTAAGCTGGCAGATCTGCAAAAGAACAACTAAGAACCATAAAGAAAAAACAGGCAGCTCATAAGGAGCATAACTAATGGTCTTATATTGGCTACATTCAGGCTCACAAATTTTAAGGTATCTTCAAAGGGGGGCTAAATGAATTTCAGGAGGCCAATAAATGTTGCACAGAGCCACTCCTGAAAAGTAGGTACTACACCAGCTTGAAGAGGATTGTGAAAATGAAAAGGCTTAGCTGGCATGCTATGGTTAACAAATGGAGGTCAGTGACCTTCAGGGTTATCCTTAATCTCCAAGGTGTCTGGGTGACACATTCTCAAACATACTTGAAAAAGCAGTTACCATACATTACCTTCTGGAGAATCCAACCGCATGGCTACAGTTCCTAGGCTTACGTTAATGCTTGCCAAAGCTGGCCATATTGGGCTCTCAATCCCCATTGGCATCAGAAGGGGAGAGTTTTTCATGAAGGCCCAATAGGTCTCTGTCATGTCACTCTATAGCTAGCACAGTGGAGACCCTGGCAGCAAAAGTAGCTACCACAGTTAGTTAATCTTTCATTCTATTGGGCATGATAAATTTAATTCAATAGTTATATACATTTCGATTGGCTTTGAAAATTATAAATTTATAAACTCAAGTTCCATTTGCTTTTGGGATACCATCTTACAAGGACTCCAATTTGCAGTAAGGCTCGTTAAGGAAGGGAATGGCTCAGTTGCCTTTAGCCTACTGTCTATGGGTGGGATAGGACCTCTGTTGGTCTTTTCTGTGTCAAACACACAGACTGCAAGCCCAGTGCCACTTTGAGATCTTTGGCAGCAGTTAACTCTGCAGCTCACACATGATTGAGCCTGTATAATAATGAGTATTCAGAGACGGGTAATGCCTGGGGGGCACTCACCAACCTAAGACAGAGCACCTGTGTGGCCTGGGCAGGCGTCTCCATGATGGGTAAGGTGACCTGCTGACGTCCCATGCAACCTAAGTCAGAAGCTCATTTTTTAGTAAAAGGGGGATCTGTAGGGTCCTGGACCCCATTTTGGGTAACTGTTGCCTTGCTTGTTGACCTTGACCTTGATATCCTCCCTATGCTAATTCCCTGCCAGGTTCCACCCTCCTTAATGCTTAAGGGAAGTTCCTTGTCTGTGTATCCTGAATAATGGGCCTTAACAGCTTAGATACAAGATTGTAAAACATCTGCCCTCCAGGGTTCTCCCATTGTGCTGTAAGCCTGTAGTTAAGAACTCCTCTCTCCTTCAATAAACAGCATTCAGCATTAAATAAATAAATAAATAAATAAATAAATAAATAAATAAATAAATAAGAAAAAAAGAATAAATAAGATTTTAAAAAAATCTGTGTGCTGGGGTCTCTGAAGAGATTCTGGTGAATCTGGTCCAGTGGACTAAGAAAAGCAGTGCACATTTGTGTGGGTTCCACAAGTGATTGGGTGCAGAGCACTGGGGAAAACGGTGTCTGGGCCTTCCCGCCACTCTACTCTAGGACTTACAGCATTTCACGGTGAAGGAAATACTACTGTAAATCAAGGCTCTCAGTGTCACTCTCAGTCCCGGCACTCTGGACCTTGGGATCTCCATGAAGCTATGACTACATCAGTGCTTCTCAACCCTCAGTAAGTGACGGTCATATGCCCCAGTCTGGACAACTGGCCCTGAATCTCCAGGGAAAGAGTCCAGGAATAGGCACTTACTGGAAGTTTCCATTTGATGGAGTCGTAGATGATCTCAAAGGCCCCTTCTGACTTGGAAATCCTCTGCATCTAACGAAATAAGTCAACCCCTGTGGCCTGGAGACACTACAGAACAGTGGCGAACACAGGCAACACTTGGAGAAAGCTCAGCTCTGGGGAGTGGGGCTGGGTGCTGACGCGTTGCCAAGACCCGCTGCTCTACTCGGCAGTGTCTTTGTGAAAATAGTAACCCTTTCCCCCCCCCCCCCTGACTGATTTATGTGACAGTTGGAAAGCAGCTTCCAGAACAGCATGTTCCTCCCCTCAGACTATTAACATAAACGTGCGCACAGGCTCCGGGCTCCCACTTCTCTGTGTACACTAGGCTTAAGGGGCCTTGAAAGCCGCAGGCCAGCTGAAGAAAAACCAGAGAGAGGAAATGTTGTTAGAGACACAAGAATGAAAAGGGGAAAAGGACAGGAGGTTGCTAAGAGACAATGTCAAGCTGGGCCATGGGATTAACAGTCGAAATCAAAGCAAGAACTTAATGGTATATTCTTGTGGTAGCAGCCTTCTCCAAGCACAACGGGGAGAGGGTGATTACCCAAGTAATTCCACTCCAAATCAGGCGGAAAGGGGCCCCTTTCCTTCTTGGCCAGATGAAATGTAAAAACTAAGTGATTTAAAAAATAATACTAGCTAATACCATCCTCTGGCTTAACTGAAGGCTGCCTTGCGATCTTTTCTTTGCTACTGAGTACTGAGAATCACTAATGCCGAAATTATTGGCAACCTGTTGTTGAGAGTGGTCAAACATTTTCCAAGATGTATTTGGGAGGCTGTGGTTTACCAGATGACTATGATGATATTTCACAGCACTGTGCTTTTGTTTCACACAAATCAGTTTATTGGATTTAAGCAATAGCCTTGTGAATTGGTTATTTGCCCCCCAACCCGGCACCTTTGCAGAAGCAAAGGCATCAAGAGGCTCAGCAATTTGTTCAAAATGACTCAGCCACTGGGGAATAAGAAACTCGGATAGGAGTTTCTAGGAACTGGATTTGAATCTTGCTCCTGCCGACCCCTCACACTCTGACTCAGTTTTCCCATGTGAAAAATGGAGACACAACGTACAGAGCTGCTGAGCTTAAAGATAATACAATACACATGCTATATGTTCCAAAAGTAACTGTAGATACTATGCTCCTCCTCCTAATATCATTATCATCATCATCATCATCATCATCACCACCATCATCATCACCATTATCATCATCACCACCACCACTACCACCACCACCACCACCACCA